>PVIH01014624.1:0-41710 GCA_004025045.1 Sigmodon hispidus | reverse complement strand
ACTCAGTTCGAGGTCGTGGTGGGAGCCGTGCAAATTCCCTCAGCAGGAGCTGTGTATGTGGTCAGGGACAGAGTTTACCTGCCCCTGCTCCACAGAGCGCTGGGATTCTCTCATAGTATTATTTGTAATAGCAAGAACCTGGAAGCAACCTAGATGCCCCTCAACTGAAAAATGGATTAACACACTGTGGTACATCTACACAATGGACTACTATTCAGCAGCAAGAAAAAGTATTTTAAATTTGCAGGCAAATGAATGGATTTGGAGAATATTCTCCTGAGCGAGGTATTACAAACCCAGAAAGATAGGCAGGGGATGTACTCACTCATTAGTGGACTCTAAACAAACAAACAAACAAACAAACAAACAAACAAACAAAGCAAACTATTCCCAAGGTACAAACCACAACCACTGAACAGCTTGGAATCAGAAATACCTTGGACTGACTCCTTGGATCCCACTCCCACTAGAGGAACACCTGACTCAGTCTTGATGTTGGGGGGAGGAAACTGGATTTGCCAGGAGTGGAGGCTGAATTAAGTAATATTGGGACCGTGGGACCTTGGGACCACCTGCCTGTGCAGCAGATGGGGAGTTGTGGAGAAGAGAGAATGACCTGATGTGGTGGGAGAGGGAAGGGACCTTGAATAAGAATATACAAGGATAGAAAATGTGACTTCTTTATTCATAATAATAAAACAAGAAAAAAACAATAAAAGTGAAAAAAGAAAAGAAAGAAGAAATATCAACAAAAAGTATATGTGTAACTGGAAGGGGTGGTGGAGGAAAGGAGCTTGAACAAGGATATACACGGATAAAAAATATGACTTTATTCATAATAAAAATGGTATAAAAAAGGCAAAGCAATACAGTTAAAAATAAGTAAGTGTGGCAATGTTCATCTAAAAGGCTTCTCACTGGCATTGGAAATGGGTGGGGGAAAAGGCAACTGATGGCATGAAAGAAATTAATCTTTTTGTTTAAAGTCCACTAATGAGTGAGTACATCCCCTGTTTATCTTTCTGGGTTTGTGATACCTCGCTCAGGAGGATATTCTCCAAACCCATCCATGTGCCTACAAATTTAAAATATTATTTTTTCTTGCTGCTGAATAGTAGTCCATTGTGTAGATGTACCACAGTTTGTTAATCAATTCTTCAGCTGAGGGGTATCTAAGTTGTTTCCAGGTTCTTGCTATTACAAATTGTTCTAGGACCCTCAGCTGTGCTGATAGTTCTCTTGAGTGGGATTTCTCTAGTCTTATACGTAGGTATCTTATGCTATGAATTTTCCCCTTAAGACTGCTTTCATTGGATCCCATAAGTTTGTGTATGTCATGGATTCATTTTCATTCAATTCTAGGAAGTCTTTCATTTCTTTCTTAATTTCTTCCGTGACCCCAAGGTGGTTCAGTTGAGTGATGTTTAGTTTCCTGAGTGAGTAGGCTTTCTGTGATTCTTGATGGTATTGAACTCTATCTTTAAATCATGGTGATCTGACATGGTATAAGGAGTTATACCCATTTTTTGGTACCTGTTGAAATTTATTTTATGACCTAGTATGTGGTCAATTTTAGAAAAAGTTCCATGGGGTGCTGAAGAAATATGTATATTCCTTTTTGTTTGTGTGGAGTGTTTGATATATATCTACTAAGTCTATTGGTGAAATTGCAAAGTTGGAACAAGTTTTTTCCATTCAATATTTGTAACAGTATCAATCTCATTTTTTCTTATGATCTAATAGAAACATAATAGATTTATACTTACTTATACAAAGGGTAGAAATCAATATGTAGTAAGATATGTACACAGATATGTCATCAACAGTAGTGAAAATGACCTTCAAGTCCTCAACTTATGAAGAGCCACATTGTAATATATATCCAACCCACCTCATCCTTTAAAAAGGAGACAACTCCAGACATATGGAACAACATGTTGGAATCTTGAGAATATTATAATAAGTTAAATAAAGCCATCACCAAGAGACAAATACAACATACTTTGGCATTGATCTTATAATAAAAACCAGGAACCAGATATTGGGGAAAACTTCAATGTTAATATGGCTACTTAGAAAATTCAGGCAAGTTATTCTTTATTTAGATTTCAGGAAAATGGTTAATATCCACTTGAAGTCTGTTAAATTTCAAGTTAAAGGTTCAGATTAGTTTCAGACATTTTAGGTTGAATTATGTTGTTAGATATATCCAGCCACTTTTGTTTTATAATATAATACTTTCACACATTATAGTAATGTCTAGGGGGAAATAGAAAGCTTCTCTGTGAAGTGAGGCAACATAAGTAATCTACACTGGGCAAAGAAAGAGCTCTTAATTTGAATTAATACTACACAATTCATTGGATATGACAGGAAAATGGATTTTTACAGTGACAAATCAAAAACTAGGATAGATAATATGTTTTATCATATAGTCGTAACATTTCATCTACACAATTGTGGAAAATGTAATAGTACATAGTACAGCATGGCCAAATCTCAAAGCCACGATATTCCTTAAAACTTCAAAGCCCAAGAGGCATCAAACAGCAAGAGCACACATTCATTTTTGTAAAACTTAAAAACTCAAAGCAAAATTACTTTGTCACATAATCAGCATAGTTTATTTTTCTGTAGTCAAACTGGATGATGGAAGTACCATATCTTCCTTATCCTTTAAAAGTAAGCACACTTTTGTTAGCAGAAAAATATTGTAAATAAAAACATAAGAATCATTATCGCTTTGTGCCCCATCTTTTTCCTATTCTTCCAATCTCATGAAGAAGCTGTTTTTAGAAACTGAGAAACGTCTATTCTAAATAAGTACTACCAATTATGGAGTATTTTCATGCATTTAATGTAATTTAAATGAATATGACATATATCAGAACACATATCAACTTTGTCACACACTTTGAAGAGCAAATATAAAAGAAGCTTTTACTTACTTCCTCAGCTCTTAGACACATATATCCACAACTCCTATGCAAAAGATTAGTAGCAATGTATCATGCACACCTATGACTCACTTCTTAAAACAGCTGTTTTTCTAAAATATGTACATTAAGACCTTTGACCTTTAAAATATGATATTTAATCACATACATAAGTATCCCAAAGTAGTATACTTTTTTCTTGTGATTTAATTTTTGTCTTTCTAATATAACTTAGAAATGTATTATTTCATATAATATTTTCTGAATTCACTTTGGTTTATTTTCAGTTACTTAAGGAGGACATTCAGATAGTCATTTCATCCCTCCCTCCCTACCTCTTCCACAAGTATTTTGTTTTGAGCTTGCACATATTTTTCATGGTATTATAACTGCTTTGAGTTTTTGTGCAACAGACACGTTACATCCAAAAAATACAATTTCCCTATAGTCACTCAATGCCTATGGCTTTTATTATTTCCATTCCTATTTTGGATTGATGCCTGAGCATCAGGAGGAGTTGATATGCTACAGATGTCCATTTTAGAGCTGAGTGTTCTACACTTTATAACTTTCTACATTTTGACCAATTGTGACTCTCTGTAGTCATCATCTACTGAAAAAGCAAACATTTCTGATGATGGTTGAGAGATGAACTAATATATTGTTGTAACAATGCCACTAGGCATTGTTTCTATCATGTCTATTTAGCCAAGTAACAGTAATGGTTTTTCCCCAAGTCCTGTATTGCCAGAGATCTGTGAAATAGGCTTTAAATTTAACAAATGGTACTTGATTAAACTTATGGGAGAGGGCCAACTTGATTTCTTCTTGTTATATGGCATGCCTATATAGCAATTTGGTCCTAAAGTCAAGTTTGGGGATGTATAAAAAAGAACATTGAAAATAGCTTATAATGTTTGTTTGGGAGTGTATGAGAACACACTGGCTAACAACTGAATGTATGCAAAATAATGCTATTATATATTTCTTTCAGAATGTAATAATTGGAAACATCGATTTTTAGTCTTTTATTTATTTTGATTGAGACTTTAAAATAGCATAAAATTATTGCTTTGAATACAATTGATCTATATATGTTTTTGTATTGGACAATATAGTTAATTTTACTTTGTTACAACTATAAGCATACTTGAACTTATTCTATTGCCACTTTAGCCTGTGATTTGCAATTCTTCTATTTATGATTTATTCATGGTTGGTGACTTTTGCTTTTCTTTTACTTTCCTCCAGTAGGCCAGATTATAATGATTAGTTTTTGTCCACTTTATAAAAAAGAATAGAAAACTTCAATTTACTAAACTCTTCCTCCAGATTGGTCTGTTGACATGTCTTTGAAGCATTTTCTTCCTTTATAATTGATATGGATGTACTCTGTCAATTATGAGTACTGCCACTTCTGACAAGTGGTCCTGGGTTATATGAGATGACAGGGTGAGCTACCATGTTAACAAGACCTTTTATCAATGTTCCTTTAATGTGTCTGCTTAATTTCCTGCCTCTTGGTTCCTGCCTTAGCTACCTACTCTCCATGGTGACGTATAACTTGTAAGTCTTCCACAGTTGTGTTTGGTGAGTATTTCATTGTAGCAACAGTGAAGCAAGCCAGGACAGAAGTGATATACATATTAACAAACATGTGAGTGATCGACCTAGGGGAATTATGTACATATATAGCTTATTGAAACATAAGTAAATATCATTATCAATCCCCAAACAGGAAAAGAAAATAAATTTAGTCTTGTTTTCTTTTACCTTTACTCACAAATAGTGAAGCAATTATTCTATTAATGAAATAACATTTCTTTGAGAAAATTTTTTACAGTGTTGTAAAGACTGATATCAAACTTGCTAAGTAGCTCAGTCTAGCCTCAGACATTTGATTCCCATGTATCATTGTCTCTAATGCAGGATTTATAGTTATTGATTATCATATTTGTCTAAGTAATATATTAATATAATAATTATTATAAAACTGCTGATTCTATATGGCCAATATTTATTTATTTTTTAGGAGTTTATCATGTTTTGATATAAAATTATTTCTTTATCCTAATTCTTTCAAAATTGTTTTCTTTCTTTTATATTACTCTCAGACCATTATATTAAATTTTTAAATGTGCTTATTTGCTCCTCACTTTGAAACATATTTTTTTGCTGAACATCTGATTCTGGATGGAGAATCATTTATTTTAAAAATAAATTGTCCTGCCATGGAATTATGTTCTGGTACATTGTAAATATTTGTCCCTCCTACTGGTTTAATTAAACACTGATTGGTCAGAAGGCATACAGGAAGTGTGAGTGGGAATACCAGACTACGAAAATCTGGGGAGAGGAATAGTCAGGCAGAGATACAGGCAGGCACAGAGTAAACAAGACCAGAATGCTGCTCTAAAAAAAGGTACCAAGCCACTTGGTTAATCATGGGTTAGTTTAAGAGTTAAGAGTTAGCTAGCAATATGCCTGAGCCATAGGGCAATCAGCATGTAACAAATATAATTTTTGTGATTATTTGGGGCCAAATTGCTGTGGAGTTGAGAGTAGATTCAAGCCTTGAGGCAAGGCCAGAGAGTCTGAGTCAGAAACATCATGCCACATTGTCTATTTCTTTTTTCCAATTCGATAAGTCTAATTTTTGTTGTTGATTATCTTGTGGGCTTTCAAAAGTATTGTATTTATTTTTGTCATTCTGAAATATCATTGGGAGATATATGATTACCATCATTATCACCATCATCATTACTATTGACTCTATTGAAATATGTTTACTTTATAATGTTAATGTGACAGTCATTTGCAGAAAAGCCAATTATTAGCTGTTGTTCATATCTCTCAGTAACCACATCTTTCTTTCTCTAGTAGATCCAACTGTATTTCTTCATCCTCATTATGTTTCACCGATTCCTTAGTATTATTTTCATTCTTTTTCTGTGCTGAACTCAAGATATTGTAATCTTAAGATCTGTCTTACAGAAAAATGTTTTCTTTATCCACTGACTCTGAGTAGCAGTATAATTTTATTTCTTCACAGCTGAAAAATACCAATCTATCCCTCCTCTTTTCTTCAGAAAATTTTGGAATCCCCACATTCTTTTGATAGGTGTCTTTTTTTTCTTTATTTATTTATTTTGTATTTATCAAAGAAACAGTAAAATGAATTTAAAATACTGAAAAGTTGACAATAACTATAAGAGGATAAAAATCATAAGCATGACTTATCAAGGGTGATAATGCAAATAAGATTGCTACACTTATATTTACTTTGTGTTCAGCTTTCCCTCTGAATTTTTTTTTCCATCCCTGTATATCCTTATTCAAGGTCCCTTCCCCCTCCCACCACATCAGATCATTTTTCTTCTCCGCAACTGTTTATATTTCTGTTCTGACCTTCTGTGGTCTATGAGTTTGGAGGATACCAATCTTCTCACTACTCTGCTCAGTTTCTCCTCGATTATATGCTTATTATCATCCAAGAAAATTTCAGGAGAAGGTTATTTGTTGTTCCTGAATTATTAGAGTGAGTTTCTTACAAAGGCCTTTAAGCAAATGTTATCTGACATAAACTGCTCCATAAAAGTGTTTCTTTTTAATTTCACAACACATCTTTCACACACTAACAGTATTTTTAAAACCTCCTTCTTGTGACTGGGTTCTAGCTGTCCTGTTAAAACCGCATCCCTTACTACATATAAGTTTTACAAAACATTTGGACAACGAAGTTCTATTTGACTTCAGTTGGCTTTCACATTTATTTTAGCATTGAATAATTAACATGTGTTTTTACATTTCTTATGTGAAGATCAAGTTTATTTTTGTACAGTTCACTTTTCTAACATAATTCACCAGAGAATTTTCCTATGACTTGTGGCTTGTAGCTATTATATAGTAACATTTTACATTTATTTTTTATTGTTTATAAATTCTTAATATTTTGGGTATATAAAAACATTTATTGTCAATTATCATATGAATTTAAATTTAAATACACAATTAGTTTATTAGAACCAAAAGGCATGTGTATCTTTGTTTTTTTTTTTCTTTTTTAATGTTCTTAAACTTAAGGCTGTTTGCTTTTTCATAAAACCATTAATTTAGTTTAATCTCATTTCTTAAATCTGAATTAGATGAGGAATTACACTTTTTTTTATTAGACATTAATTGTAGAATATAGCCAGCTCTTAGAAAACCAGGTAAGTACTGCAGGACAGTGGCATTGTTTTTGTTCCAAAGAAACAGAGTAAGCAAGTGTACATAATTTAAAGATATTGTTTTTTAAATTTATAATAAAGTCATAATTTTTTATCATTGTATACCCTTGATCAAACTCCCTTCCCCCTCCAGCCCTTTCCAGTCATACTCTCTTCTCCACAAGACATTGGTTTTGTTTCAAGATGAAATGTGATTGCAATAAAGAGAACAAGACTTGATGTAGAAATCTAGTTAATGCAGCTCTTAATACTTTAGAATAAATATACAGAATATAAATCCATTTTCCAAGAGATACATGGATATGAAGACAGATGAGAAGAAACACTTAGTGATAGTAGGACTCAGTTTGGGGCAAGGAATAAAATGCTAAGTTTTTTTTCTATTTATCTATTGATTTATTTTAAACATTTCATTTTCATATTACATACCAAGCACAGTTCCCTCTCCCTCTTGTCCCAATCACCCTCCAGGTTTTCCCCACCCCATTCCCCATCCAGTTCTGAGAGAGGGTAAGGACTCCCATGGGGAGTCAATACAGTCTGTCATTTCAAGATGAGGCAGAACCAAAACCCACCCCCAGTTTTAAAGCTGAGCAAGGTATCCCTCTATAAATAATGGGCTCTAGAAAACCAGCTGGGATGGAAAAACATGCTCTAGGGATAAATCCTGGTCCCACTGCCAGAAGCCTCACACACTGCCCATGCCACAAAACTATCAACCACATTTAGAGGGTATAGTTTAGTGCCATGCAAGTTTTCAACCTGTTAGTCTAGAGTCAGTAAACTCCCAGTAGGTCAGGTCAGCTCTGTGGGTTTCCCCAGTATTATCTTGACATCTTTGCTTATATAATCCCTCTTTTCTCTCTTTCCCTGGACTGGGAGTACTGCCCAGGGTTTAGCTGTTGACCTCTGCAACTATTTTCATCATTTGCTGCATTAAGTTTATATAATGGCAATTAGGGTGGTCATCAATTTAATTATAGGAAAAGGCCAGTTCAGGCACCCTCTTCAGTATTGCTTGGAGTCTTAGCTGGGCCATCCCTGTGAATTCCTAGGAATTTCTCCAGTACCAGGTTTCTTCCTAACCCTGAAATGGTTCCATCTAATAATATATCCTCTTATTTCTTCTCTCTCTTTGTTTCTCCCCAAACTGGACCATCCAGTTCCCTTGTGTTTTCTTCCTACCTTTGCTTTTCCCTCCCCCTATACTCCAGATTTACTCAAGAGATTTTTTTCTGTTTCCCCTTCCCAGTGGGTTCATGGATTTGTTTCTGAGGGTGTTCCTCTTTACCTGGCTTCTCTGGGGTTGTGGATTGTAGCCTGGTTTTCTTTTGCTAATGTCTAATATTCACTTATGAGTGAATACATACCATGTTTGTCTTTCTGGATCTGGGTTACCTCACTCAGGATGTTTTTTTTAGTTTCATCCATTTGACTGCAAATCCATTCTTCAGTTGAGGGGCATCTAGATTGTTTCCAGGTTTTGGCGATTATAAATAATACTTTTATGAACATAGTTGAGCAAATGTCCATGTGGTATGCATGTGAAATGCTAAGAGTTTTAAATTTTATAATTTGTTTACCATATCTACTGATTGCAATTCGAAGTAAAATGTTCACTTCATGGGATCCAATGTAGAGCAAAGCAAATTCTGAGCTATAAAATGATAATTAACAAAATACTGAAAGTTAAAATCAGGATATTAAGTGTCATAAATAAAATCAATATTTAGGCATATAGAAATATTGTATAGAAAACAAGCATATCAAACTCTATCAGTAATAACTGTGTTTAAAAAAACCCTGCAATGCCATTTTACTTGTTTTTCAAAACTCCTATATAAACAAACTGCTATCATATTATTCTTTTTATTTTCTTATGAGTTAAGGAAGTTGCTGCTTACAAAGATAAATCACTTGCTCACTTGCTGAAAGCCATTTACTTCCTAGCAAATGACAGAGAAAGAACTAATGTGCAGGCTAACATATTGAATAACTTTCTTGAGTACTTTTTTCCTTTATTCTTTTGAGTTTCCTTTGTCTTACATCTTTCATGATATGCTGAATATATCCATCACTATTAGCTGTCAATTCATAAATAATATCTTTTCCTGACTGAGTAAGAATAAAAGTATTATATTGTAGTGGGATTCAGCATCTCTCTGTCCTAAGGGCCTGTCCTCTGTGCCAGCACATGTTTGCAGTTCACCTAACACCTTTGAATCTCTAACCTTAATGTATGGCCAGGAACAGCTTAAAGTGCTGGTTTCTAAGAACAATGCTCTTTCTGTTTTCCTATCTACTAGAAAGAAGATGCCAGTTCCATCCACCCAGTAGATTGTTATAGCATCCCTTTCAATATATAACATAAGTTGCTTTAAATAAATATTAACCTAATAATGCATCTTCTTGTGATACTTAATCAGGCTTACTAATTGGGCCACATTTAGCTCCATAAAAATCTATTCAAAACAAGCAAAATGCTATGTTAAAGACCATGCAATTTTAAGGACCTATAACTAAAATGAAAATCAACTGATAGTCACTGACTTTTCCAGCAAATGTCCATAGTTATATGTTAAAAATTGTGAACTATGCTGGTTTTAACTTCCTAATTGCATCTACAGGTGAAGAACATGCTTACTTTAAAATCAGTATCTTAAAGAGATACATAGACTCTATGTATATTGAAGCTGCACCCACAATAACCAGCCATAAAAACAATGTATGTGTACATTTGTTGCTGAGTAAATTAAAACTGTGTTGCACAAATACAATAAAATGCTATTGAGTTGTAAGTAAGTGAAATTCTGTCATTTGCAGCAACATGGTTTGAGACCATGATGCTAACTGAATAAGCCAAACACAGAAATACAAGTATCCCATGATTTTTAACATGTGTTGAAGATGTAAACTGTATCTCAGGACTAAATCTATAGCTCATGTCAGAGCAGTTATCATCTACAGGGCTTTGGACTTCATTTTTGGACTACAGAAACAAAATAACAGTGCAAAACACCCAAACTTAACTTAATGTTACCTGGTAAACACTGAGGGTAGAATGAAAGTTAACTAGAGCTGAGAAAAAAAAAAGAGGAGAAATTGATTAATTGGATAACAAGTTACAGTCAGGGACAGGGAAAATATTACTGCAACAGTACACTGTATTTCTTGAAAAGCTAGAAGAAATAATTTTGAATGCTTTACGTATAAAGAAATGATAAATGTTTGAGAAGACTGATATTTTTAGCCTGATTAATAAAGTGTAGGCTTTTATGCATTGAAATAATGTATTGTACCCTTGAATATGCATAACTTCTATGTTTTAATATACTAGTCAAATTAAATTCAAATAAAATCATAATGTTTTAATGATGTGACTAATTAGTTTCTGGTTGAATTTGAGGTCTGCTCCACAGAAGGGTTATTGGACCAACCATGTTCAAAAGCCTATGGCTGGGGAAGTTTTAGTTCCTAAGATAAGACCTGTTGTTGTTATTTTGATAAATGGCCATACTATCAAATTTCCTTCTAAATATTTATGTCTGTATCCATGTATTTGAGCTTACAAAGCCTCTTTATGTATCAGGCAGTAATTAATGTAGATAAATGTAAGTACTCAATATGCTGAAAAAAAAAAAATGAAAGGACTAAGAACTTGGTCCAAAATTGACTGCAGTGTTAAACCTCCCATCACCAATGCTCAGGGAGCAATACACAAGAAAAGAAAAAAAGAATGTAAGATCTGGGGTAAGGAGAATAATACTGCTAAATGCCATTTTCTGGATGTAGATGGGTGTCATACCCACAAGTTTACAGTAGGTGCAATTGCTTGAAGAAGACTAGCAGAAGACCAATTTGCCAAAATTCCAGCATAGCTATGATAGGTGAATTCCAGGGGCTACTACTTACTGAGAGGTCTTGAAAGTGAGTAGTTGTCAGGAGAACTTTAAATATGTGACCACTAGCTTAGCTCATACCCATACATACATGGGTAGCATTAGTAAGACAAAGTGGACAAACAAAAAAAAGTATGACATTGGGAAAGGAAGCCTGTTGGGAGGATATGAAGAAGTTGGATAGGAAAATTTGATGATTTATGAGGTAGGTATGATATTTCATCATACACGTATAAAGTTCTCAAATACAAAGAAAAATGTTAACAGGTAATGCTAATTTTATCATTAATTTTGTGTGTATACTATGTGGTGCAAATGGGTATATATTCACATGTGTATGTATACATGTATAATGATGCATGTGCATCTGGAAGCTATAGACTGACAACAGTCTCTACTTTATTTATTGAAGCAGGATCTCTCACTGAAACAAAAGCCCTGAGATTTAGTCTCTTTGGCCAATTGGTGAACTTTCAACGTGTGTGTATGCAAAGATGAAGACATTCCTCCCTTTATTTGTGTCCTCTGTCTGTCTCTACCTCATGAGCTAGAATTACAGATGGGGTATCTTCACAATAGGCTATAAACCCAGCATTAACATTCCTCTTTTGTTTGGAGTTAATTTGGGTCCTATAAAAATCTTAAAATATGAAAGGTCATTCTTTCGTGAATAATTTTCATGCAATTCTCAACTCAGTTATGTAGAAGTTATTTCAGTATAGCTGAGCATCCAAAATGTTTTTGAATTTCATGTTTAATAACCTCTTTCTCTGCTTTCAGTAAACATGGTGGAAATGAATTTTCAGTCAACTGAACTATTTAGGGAAGCAAACATGTTAAAAATAGCAAATAGAATGATGTTAGGACTGAGATTAAGAATCTTTCTTTGCACATTTACATGAAACAAGACCTTCTAGTCACCCTCCCAATTAGACCACACTGGAAGCCAAAGCTCTGCTGAGCTGTCAGCACAATTAGCATTTAGATTTGCAGAAGCGGTCCAGGCCCCATGATCAGTGCCAGCATCTTTTAAGATAAACCTGCTAGTCAGTTTGTGCTAAAAATAGTTAACTAAAGAAGAACAATTTTTCTTTCTGACATGCAGTGAAGTACCTTCTAATACAAGATGATGGGTTTTTGGCAATGAGAATGGTTAAGGAAAAAGTATTCCATAGTGAGAATCCATTTTATTCAGGGTCAGCAAGTAGAGAAAAATAAAACAGGTTGTTACAAAATAGAGGAAGAGAAGCATTCTATTAGAATTTGACTCTATAGAATGACCTCATATTTTAGTTATAGCTCTGTCAATTACTACATAAATAAGCACATAAAATATATTATATTTCAATTCCCCATCACCAAGTGATACACACACACACGCACACACACACACACACACACACACACTCACACACAAATATATTGTTAGGTTATTATAAAGAAATACTTAGTTAAGTAGTAATCATACAATACATTAGTAATTATTGGGTTCTGTCTTTCCTCCAAAGTCAACCCCCTTCCCTCCATTTCTCCTTCCTCTCTCTTTCTTCCATTGCATCTAAAATTTTAAAATAGCCATTTCAATAACACCAGGGCTCCCTTTGTCTTCCCTTTGGGGCTGGCTTTGAAGTCTCTCTGGGTGAGTTCAGCACACACTCTACAACCTCAAAAAATCTACCATTTCCTAGTGCTGGTTCTTCTTAAATCCTCATCTCATGAATATCTACTGTTCTGTCACATGCTGAGACCTTATTTCACATGATTTATTGTGTAATGATGGGTTTATGGGGAGCAGATCATTTAAAACCTCTATCTAGTGGGTAATTCACATTTTGCTTACCAAAAATGTGTAGCTTGAAAGTACCAGAAGTCACTCAGGCCTTATCTTATTGCCTTTAGTTTCTGGAGGGCTGGAAGGTTTTAACAAAAGCAACCTGTTTATCAGTTTTCTGTCTGGGTTTTCAAACAGGCAAATTTTCAAAAAGTAAAGTTAATAGTGAATTCTATGGCTAAGGAATGTTGAGGAATATAACATGTGTTAAGAAAAGATGTTGGGTAACTTTGGACTTGGAAGAGTCAGATCTTCCTCTGACCATATTTCACTGTGTGCCATCAATGTGCCTTTTCCACTGAAGAAGAGATCATGTATATCAGCACTCAAGGAATCATATACAATCAATTTGTACCTTTTATGATTTCCTAAGTACCTATTATTGACTATCATATATAGGGGATTTATGAATACAAACTCTGGACCTGGGGTGAAGCTAAGTGTTTAAGTGCATGTCTGACAAGGCACTGGGTTCCACTTCTTCCAGAGCTATAAAGAAATAAACAGTATTAATGTATTTATTTTTTCATATCAGTATCATAAAGTTAGAATTTAGATATTGTTATATTTTGAGTGAATAACAGGTCTAAAGAAATATATCCAACACTTAAAAATAGTTTATTGCTATTATCTCCACTTGTCTTTTTAAACACTAATGGTGGCATTCCTTAAAGTTTGTATTTTATGATCCTTTCTGAGAGATAGATCTGCATTTGATAGAAGCTATTCTTACACTGAACAAAGAAACATTGGTAATCAGTTCTTTCCACTATCTTCTTTGCCGATACAGAGAACACTCCAAACCTAGGCAGTCAGGACTTCTAAAAGGAACATCCATGTTCTTCAGTGAAACCATCATTCTTTCCTTTTAAAAAAAGAGCATTGAATATAATATTTAAAAGTAATCAGTCGGAGTGGAGACTGATCCAAGCATTATTGGGTCAGTGGGACCATAGGACTGTCTGCTCCCTGCCCAGGGAAGGGATGGGGAGTTGTGGAGAAGAAAAATGACCTGATGTGGTGGGAGGGGGAAGGGACCATGAATAAGGATATACAGGGATGGAAAAAAAAGTTTTCAGAGGGAAAGCTGAACACAAAGTAAATATATGTGTAGCAATCTTATTTGCATTATCACCCTTGATAAGTCATGCTTATGATTTTTATCTTCTTTATAGTTATTGTTAACTTTTCAGCATTTTAAATTCATTTTACTCTTTTTATTGATAAATACAAAATAAATAAAGAAAAAAATATGTAAAAAAAAAAGTAATCAGTCATTCACAATTAATGACTAGGAGAGGGAGTCAGTATTTTTCAAGAATGTAGCCCAGTGAGGCTACCCAATAGATGTCTCTACATCTATGTACATGTAGCTAGCACTGATTGAATGAGAGAGTTGCAGGAAAAAGTGTTAGGATACCCAGGGGAAGGATTAGAGGGGAGGAAATGAGAAGTTAAATTTATTTAAACACATTATACGCATGTATAAACTTCTCAATATGAATAATTTGCCTAGATTTTTTTAAAACCAGTGCTGGGTCATATATTTTAATTATCTGTATCTCTTTATAGTCCTTAGCATTTCTAAACATTTTAATTTTTTTTCAGAAAGAATTAATGAAGAATTTCATTTCTTGCATTTGTAATCAAAGCGTTTTCTCATAAAATACCATGGGATGTAAAAATGTAAAATGAATGTAAATGTATGATTATCCCAGCTTTTCCAAGATCAGTGTTCAAAGGTTAATTTGTAGGCTAACCACTAAATAGTTTTATTTTATAGAGTATAATTATCATAAGAAACAAAACTCATTCAGCAGACATTACTCTTCTACACTCTTACTTCTTGATATTTTCCATGAAGCAACATTATTTCTTGACATTAATGCTTAGAGAGAACACTGTTCAATATGAAAAGACCCCATTTTTTTCTGTCATAGAAATGTAGTGGTTGGTTGTTGATAATTTATTTTTCATATGAGCGTATATCTGTACGGAGGATTCAAGTGTTCTCAAAATGTTCTTTGGTTCTCCATCACACATGATGATCTTCTGGAAGATAAAGCATAGTATAATATAATGGCCTGTGCCCAGTTTTGTCACTTCAGAGAACTCTGTGTTCTCTCATTTGCCTAATTTTGAAATTGAGACTAATGATCTGAAATTAGATGTCTCTCTGAGAATTAAAAAAATTAGATATGCAAATTTCTGCATATTTATTTGAAACATGAGTCAGTGGTTTATTACTATTTAGCTCCTCTCTACTTTTTCTGCCTTTTAGGGCTGACTGAGATTTGCACATATTCTGTAGAATGATTTAATCCAGATGCATGAATCTGCAACCTAACTGAAAATATTACTAAATTTCTTTTTCACTAAGTCAAGTTACAGCTTTATTGGTCATCTACTGTATGCTTCACCCTCCTTGCACTAAAGAGAATAATAGCACTGTAAATTCATGTAATAGACAACTAATCTTGAGTTAAGAGTCATATTGAAATACAGGGCTACTGTTTGCTCTCTACTCATCTCCCTTATATCAAATGTAGCAGCATCAGATAGGCCTAGGAGATGTTTTAGAAATGAGAGCTGCCTAGTCAGATCATGTCAATTACTTGGTATTGATTACAATTATTAGCACAGTTTTCATAAAGGACATGGTTGATAGTTATGGCATTGAAAGTTTATTTAGGTACAAATGAGTGGGAGTGTTCCACATTGAAATTATAATCTACTACAGATGTGGACAAACTCTATAATGATAGATGTAAAGGCACTCAACAGAGTAAGGTGACTAAGATTTAAGCCTAAGATTAAGATACATATGGTCAAAGAATTTGGTGAGATAAAACCTTGAAAGTTTAGTTAAAATGTTAAGAATACATGTACTCAGACAAATTCTGACACTTTCAGCCTTTATATCCTATGGGTTTCTAAGCACTCGAAATGACATGATGTATTTAATAATTGACAAAGCTGGATGGTGTCATACTGAGTAATGATATAGTTTATACTCTATTGGCTTCACTCCTGAGTTTTAGAGTCAGCTTACATGTACTTCATTTGGTTATTTACTCATATCTCCTCCAAACCCCAGGGCACAACACTGCCAACATTTGAAACTAGTTCTAATTTTGAACCAGTTTAGCAGTATCTGAGTTTAGCAGTATCAGGGAAAGTGCAAGATAAAGGGACACAATGTTTCTTATATTCTCCAAGTGCACATGTAGTATATAGTTAGGCAACTGACTATGATAAAAAAAATAATAATCCATTGTATTTTTAGTCGACCATGGGAAGAACTGCTTAAGCTTTCCAGCCACTGGATGTGTAAGCCTTGTTCTCTAGAATTTTGATTATAAAGCATTTCAAACTATATGGCTTCAAACAAAAGCAATTATTTTTTCTCACAATTTGGAAGGCAACAACCTTCAAGTCAAGTGTTAGCGAAGCTAGGTTCATACACTTAACTCCCTATAAAAACTGAAAGGAGAATCCTTTCCTGCCTTTTGCAACTTTCTGATACTTGTCATTAGTTCAGTTGTTCCTTGGGTTTGTAGATGCATCCCACCAACCTGTGTCTTTCTTGTCTTTGTCTTCTGTGACCCGCTCTCTGTGTGTCTTCTCTTTTGCAAGGACACCATTCTATATGCTTGAGGTTACAAGATATTCTGTAAAGAGGTCACCTTAAACATGTTAATAAAGATCCCTCCAAATATTCTATTTGCAAGTGCTAGTAGATAAGATACCAATAAAACATTTTAGTGGCCACAATACAAATGGGAGCAAACATTTTCTGAGAAATGTAAATGAGCCTTTCAGGGATCCATATACAACAACACATTTTCTCAGAAGCTGAGACAATTTGGAAATGTACCATGGATGCTTCAGAAATATTAACCCTCAGTCTGATTCTCCTGCCAATATTTCTTTTGGTAATTGAGTTTTAGTAATAAAGTGTTTGGCTAGAATCAAAGATACACATGATTCTTTGGAGATTTGAATTTATGCATGTTTATATTCATCATGACATTTGAGTTTCATAATTGAACTGTAAATCACAGAATACTATTCTTGAAGATTTAAATAAGACTCATCATAATCTATAATAATTGAAAATTAAAATAAAATTCTAAGTAGATCACCATGTTCTGACTTTATCCTCTAATTGAAGAACGCCCTCAAGCTCCTTATTCCTGACAGACTTAACCACCAGCCAATTAGCTCCACAGTGGGGCCTCCACAGAGAGCCTACAGGCCCCCCCCCAGTATCTTTTCTAAGGAACCAAGAAAAGAGTTGAACAGGTCACATCCAAGCTATTGTCTATCAGCTTAGGATTTACATGACATTATAATTTGTCTAGAGACAAAGAAGAAAAGGAGGTAGCAGGAAGGCTGTGCTTTCTATTTTTTCTTTACAAGAAATAATCCAAAGTGGCTAAAAAATAGTTGCTCCTAATATAAATCAACTACAGTGTCTTCAGAAAAGAAATATGATTTGGGGGCAGCATCATGGTTCAGAGGATGAAGTGTTTGTTATGCAATTCTCGTGACCCGAGTTTAATCCAGAGAACTCACATAAAACTGACAGAAGGGATCCAGTTCCTGAAAGGTGTCCCCCGACACTGTATGAACTTTTGCATGCAGATATACACGTACATGTTCACCGATACTAGATAAATGAAGTTAAAGTAAAAACTATGACTTTTAAAGGGACAAAGCTATTTAAGATATTTCTTTTTACTATCTCCAAGTCTTTATCTGTTCTATTGAGCCCCAAATGCCTTTTCTTTATACTAAACATATATGAACTTGTTCAATATAATCTGGTTTCTTTACTCTAGAGTTGTATGGATTCTATCAAATGTGATTTTACAGCACTGAAAACAGCTGTTTTGTATCTTAGAAGATACAATTAACTTTTAGAAATGATTCTTTGCCTGTTTTTCAGTCAAAGTGTATCTGGTTGGCATTTTGAACTACCACTGAACTCTTCAGTGCTCAAAATAACTGACTCTTGGGAAAATAGAGCCTTCTTATTATTTTAAGATCAAAAGTTGAACCTTCTCAGTAGAAGGCAAGGATGTCAGATTGCCTCTTGTAATACTCTAAATACAACTGAGAATAATTTCTCCCCTTAATATATAGCCATTGAGTCTTATACCTGACCATCAATATTCAAACATAGTATTTAAGATACAAAATGCAAATCTTAATTCCCTTTAAACACAATCCTAAATAGTAATAAAGAAATTAATTTTGAATAGTTTTTTTTTTTTTTTTTTTTTTTTTAACCATACCTCATAGTGGCAGGATCAAACCCCTCACCCCTGCATCATGGCTGAGTAAGGCATGTATGGCCAACAGGTATCTAAAAGATACTAAAAGACTTTATCAAGCAACTGATGGGAGCAGATGCAGAGTCCCACAGCCAAACATTAGGCAGAGTTCTAGGAGTCCTGCAGATGAAAGGAACAAAGGATCAGAAGAAGCAGAGGAATTAGGGACATCACCTGAACACAGCCCACAGAATCAACTGACCCAGACTCATGCGTCCTCACAGAGATCAGAGAGCCTTTATGGGTCTGACCAAGGTCCTATTTATATATGTTATGAATGAACAGTTAGGTGTTCTTATAGGATTACTAACAGTAGGAACAGGGACTGTCTCTGACTCTTTTGCCTACTTATGGGACCTTTTCTTCCTACTGGGTTTCCTCTTCCTTGTCCAGCCTTTAAATGATGACATGTGCCTGGTCTTATTGAGCCTTATGGTGCTGTGTTTTGTTGATGTTCTGCTCTTTTCTGAGGAGAGGGAAGAGATGGTAGACCTGGAGAAGAGAGGAGGTGGAGGGAGAAACTCAGATACAGGGACAGGAAACTGCAGTTAGCATGTTAAATATGAGAGAGCAAAAAAGTTAAAAGGAACCCCCATCAAGCTTTGCATTTGAAATATAGTTATCTCTTGCTACTTAAGGGTAGCAACTGGTTCTGGAATGCTATTTGGCATTAAGGCTTCTTATGTAACTACAGAGTATGTGTCTATCATTTGTGTCTAACTTCTATACATATTAGATCCTTTTTTGGTTTCTGATAACACATAATACATGTAAATTTGGTATAAATGGTGAATATGACAAATGTTGAACTCTGTACACATTTAGTTAGTCACAAATTTTCCGCATTATTTTCAATGGTTAGTGTAGCAAATAGATGTATATAATTCCACACATAGTACAGAGGATCAATTGCCCATTCATCCTGAAAAAGGTTTTTTTTTCTTTCTGTAAAAAAATGTTGGGGGAAGAAAATGATATTTGCCAGGAGTGGAGGCTGAACTGAGCAATATTGGGACCTTGGGACCTTGGGACTTCCTGCCCAAAGGGGGGGGGGGGGAGATGTGGAGAAGAGAGAATGACCTGATGTGATGGGAGGGGGAAGGGACCTTGAATAAGGACATACAAGGATAGAAAATGTGACTTCTTTATTCATAGTAAATTTAAAAAAGAAAATTAGAAATTTTATACAAATGCAAAGATTTATCATTGACATTATTGTAAAAAAGATATCTTCCATATGAAAGCAAGCTTACTTTGAACAAAAAATCATGTTTGTCTTGGTGAATCTTGCTTCAGGCATATTTTCTAGGAAGTAAATACAAGTTCAGTTGAAGGTGTGTGGAGCGCATTGTTATTTTTGTACACATTGGTATTTTTGCTTTCTTCTGTTTGTTTGTTTGTTTGTTTTTGTTTTTTGAAACTGTGTGTAGCCTTGGCTATCCTGGAACTCTATTTGTAGATGAGAATGGCCTTGAACTCACTGACCTTCATCTGTCTCTGCCTCCTGAGTGCTCAATAAAAGGCCTGAGCCACACTGGCTTCTTTGTTTGCTTTCTATTGCTGTGTTGAGTACCATAATCAAACACAAATTGGAGATGAAAGGACTTTTTCAGCTTATATGTCTTTGACGAAGGCTAAGGAATGAATTCAAGAAGAGGAGAAAGCTGAAGGCAGAAACTAAAACAGATGTCAAAAAAGAGAGATCTTTACTGGGTTACTACCTATAGATTAGTTGCCTGCTTTCTTATACCACTTAGGACCACCTGCTTTGGGAGGGCTCCATCAACATCTATCCTTAGTCAAGAAAATGCTCCCACATGCTTGCCTAGAAATTAATTTTATAGAGACTTTTTTTAAAGATGGGATTCCCTCTTCCAAGACAATACTATGTTGTATTAAGTTGAGAAAAACCTAAGCAGAACAAAGGGAAGTTAAAGGGTGATTATGCCTATTTTATACAAGTTAACTATTTTAGGAGGTCTGAAAATATTAAAACAAGTTCAAGTTTCAATTTCCTACCTTGGACATTGTACAGAAGAGCATAGCACTGAATACAGTGTGCTGTAGTGATATACACTCCCTACAGAAACTGCCATCCAATATACAGTGTTCTCAGATTTTTAGTTCCCAAATGTGTCTGGTGCCTGTCCTGTTTTACATACATTCATTCATGTCTGAGAACAAGCATTTGGAGACAGTTGATTCAAATTAGTAAAGTTTACTAAATTCCTTCAGCATATTCAGGCACTAGAAATAAAATCCCCCATTAGCATTTCCATAACACTAAAAGTGGAGAAACTACTGTGGCCTTCATAAATGAATGCTATGATGGCCTTGAGTATTGTCATTAATTACTTTGAAAATTAAAAGTACAAAGATCAAAATAAAGTTTTTTTTCTTTTTCAAGGTTTTACAACCTTCTTTTCTACTTGCTGAATCATACTTCATTATAGCTAAAAGTGTTTATAGGTGTAATAAATGGTTGAAAACATTGATTTTGGAGCTCAAAGCCATTGAGTTTTTACTTTAGCTGCTCTGTATTTGTTTGTTATATGCCATGTCCAAACCTCAGCTTCTTCACCTATATGTTAGAGTGGTATAAACATGGAGCTTAGCATTTTGGTTCTGCATTCATCCATCAGTGTTTCCTGGGATTACTCTGGACTATTTAGTTGCAGTTAAATGCAGTTTAACTAAATGTATCGCTGTTTGCATAAAAATGTCATTTTTTTCCCTATGCATTTACATTCTGCTAACCCAAATAGCTTCCTCTCACTCCATTTCTGATGAACTTTCTCCTAGTAACACCTGTGAGTTTGACACTTTATCCTGCTCCAGATAGTCATCCAGAGTTATTTTGCTGGGTTGCTTTCTGACACTGCTACATAGCTTCTAATGGCTCTTCATGTTTTTGACCTTAGCAATGCAGAAAACTGACTAGTTAGCCAATCTTCTTACAGTACCAACATCCTGCCTTCTCATAATAAGTATCCACCTGTCAAAGGGCACATTTTAAGGTTTCTGGAATCTTTGTCAAATTTCTATTTTTTTTTTTTTTTTTTGTCAGTGAATGAAGAATATCCTGGAATGACCAATAAATGTTCAAATATTTCACTAGTCAGAAAGAATTACTTCAGTGACTATGTAAGCTATGACTATTAATTAAATGGTCACTATTCCCTAAGATCCAAAACATAGCAATGAGTAGGCAGGGGTGGATGTGCTACATTTTGGATCCTGGGACAATATAGAGAAGTCTATTTCCTCTTGCTCTTTACTGTATTTATTATTATTCTCTTTTTAGCTGTGTGTGGTTACAGATCCTGACAAAATAACATATATATCAATAAAGTAAAATGAAATCTGCCCATGCCGAACCTGGCAGACAGGGACAAGGTAAGATTTCAGAGGAAGGCAACAACTAGATAATGCTACGTTAAAATTTAAATTTTCTTTTATTGATATATATTGGTACTTATTTAAAAGAGTATGAATCTTAGATTCATATATACAATGTATATAGATCAACTGAGGATAATTAGGATACATTTTTATCATTTTTTATGGTAAGTATATTCAAAATCTTTTGCTAGATATATTTGTTTTTATATTTATGCATATACACATATATATGTCATTGGTAATAATTAACCATCCAGATACTAAAATATAAAAATTTCTTCCTCCTAATATGTATCTTCAAATACTGATTTTTGTTTTTTGTTGTTGTTCATTTGTTTCTGATGAATATACAACAGATTTCTATTTCATATTGCAGTTGTATGGTTTTTCTTCCCCAAGGTAAAATGTTTATTTAGCTTTCATCTTTGGAAGGCTAAAGTTCAGTCAATATCATGTCTAATCTTTCTTGGCTGCATTCCTTTCATTGTGAGTAGAATTACAGAAGAAGTATGTGAAAAATCTCACAAAACTGAGATCTTATCAAGGTAGTACTCTCAAAATAATGTCAAGGCAGAAATTCTTAAGTATATGTCAAGGCAGAATTCTCAACAGAAATTTAGGGGTAAGAGTCACTCCTCTATAACACCTTTTATACTATCCACCTGTATCTATCTATCTATCTATCTGTCTGTCTGTCTGTCTGTCTGTCTGTCTGTCTACCTATCTATCTTCCTTTGGTTTTCTGAGACAGGGTTCCTCTGTGTAAGCCCAGCTGTCCCAGAACTCACTTTGTAGATCAGACTGGCCTCAAGACTCACAGAGATCTTCCTGCCTCTACCTGTTGGGTGTTGGGATTAAAGGTCTGTTCCACCTCAGCCAAGCTCTATAACATTTTCTTTAAGAAGCCTTACTTATGTTCACTGATGATGCAAAGATGTTTGAGGTCCCTTTGGGGCTTTGTAGTTTGATTAACAAAAACATAATTTAAGAATGACTCAAATGGAAGGACAAGAAAAGTTTTATTTGATCTTAAGATAGAACTGCAGGGCAGGAAAAGTAATAAAATCTTAGCTGCTGCCTGGAAGAGCCAGATGTGGTTGCCAGACACACAAACAACTAAGGAGGGAGACTTTAGAGAAAGTATAAGAATATTCAATATATTGGAGTGAGTGAAAGCCCAAAATATTAGTAAAGCATGCTGTCAAAGAAGATGGAAAGAAGAAAGGGAAAATAGTCTTTTCTGAACAACTCAGAAAAGGAGGCCCACTTCATTCTGCAAAAGCTTCTGTACACAATTGCACCTCTGCTAGTATTCAGGAACCTCCATGCTGCTCTCCGTAATGGCTGTTCTGATTTGTACTCATATCACGGGTGTTAAAAAGGCTACTCTTTCTCTTAAACTCTGACAGTATTGTTTGTCTTTTTGATGATAGCTGTTCTCATAGTGATGAAGTGTAAGTTCCCTGTGAAACTGATTTGCATTTCTCTTATGGCAAAGACAATTAATCAGCTTTTCATGCATTTACTGTCCAGTTGTGTACATCTCTTAGGTAAAATGTTTCTTTGCATTTAAGCTGTTCTGTCTTGAGTTGTTTTCAGTCTGCTAGTAGAATAGGAAGCAGCAAATTTAAGCAAGAGGATCTCATAAATTCTGAGGAATTATGAATAAAATCTCAGACAGTGGATTCTTTCACTGTTCGTTAGATTGTTTAGATACCTATTCCATTGTTATATAACATGATGTTCTTGTTCTTAGAAAACACACAGCAAGGTCTTTAATAGTAGAAGCTTATTATGGATGTGATATTTTGTTCAGGAAAATAGCATAGCATGCAAACATACACAGAAAAGAATGATAAAGCAAATGTCACACAATGGTGAGAACCGAAGAATTAAATAAACTAAGTTTATAGAAAATAGGTTTATTTGAAAGTGAGTTATAGACACAACAAGAATAGATTAGGAAGATATTGAAATCCCAGTCTCTCAGATAGGAGCATTCCTCTTATATATTGGGTTTCTGAAACTTGAGCTCTGTGCTCACAGAACATCTGTGAGTACTGAAATATTGCATCCAGAAGAAAAAGAAACACCAAGGTCGTGTGTGATGAGAAGAGTGAGATTGCTAACCAACCCTCTTAATAACTGCCTTTCTTGGGATACTATTTATATAGAAAAGCAAAAGCAGGGATTTACTCTTAGTCAAGGACTTAATAAAAGCAGAAGAAATCTAAAAATTAATTTTTATTTAGAGTACTGCATCATGGTAGTGAATGGGTCATGACAGAGTTGGATTATATACTACCGGTGAGAGAACACAGGTTTTCCAAATACCTCACATGATAGTTCACAGTGTGTTTGTAAGCTGTCTTTGGAAGACACACTTTGCTAATTACACAGTGCAGTTTAAGGAAGGTTGAGTCATAACTTTCTAACTGAACTCTCAGCATGCTGTGTGTTCAGAAGACTATATGTCTGAAGTCCTGTTTGTTTTTCAGAGCACTAGAATCTTCATAATTATAATATTCCAAAACCAATAAACAGACTCCTTTGGGGTATTCCTCAGGACTGAGTCTATGCCATGAGGTGACTGTAAAGAAAGCATGGTTCTGAGGTCGTTACAGCATCATCTGTTGCTATATGCACCCCTTAAAAGTGTCTGCCAGGCAAAGTTGTCTCTCTTTCGCCTTTCTTGTCTCTTGCCCACTGCCTCTCTTCTCCTACTAGTCTCTTTCCTGTTCTGACTCTAAGCCTCTGTCATGTTCTCACTCCAAACAGGCTTTTATTCATTCTCTTCCCCTCCCCCTCTTCAATTAATTTCTTTCACAAAAGAAGGAGGAGAGGGAGGCAGAGTTCCTATTTTGCAAGGACTACTTTTCCAGATCTTTAGGTTATTTTGTAAATTGTAGATCATTATGACATTTAACTTATTTTCTCCATATTTTGTGTATGCTTGCCAGTGACCTAAATGCAAAGTTACTTTGCCTGTCTCTAATATAGATTCTTGGAGAATTTGAGTAAGGGGTTTCACACAGGATTTGGAAGAAGAAACCATCATGCCTATCTTTCTAGAACATATCTCAATCATTCGGAAAGCTGTGTTAAGCCACTCATACCTTTCTGAGATCCTAATACGTGCATTCAAGGTAAGTAACCCAATCTCCATAAAATGTAGAGTGCAGTTCTAGAGGTACAACTGGCACATGTCAGTAGAGTGGTGACAGGTCCAGAGGGCACTCCCATCCCCCACAGGTGGCAAAACCATGGATTCATCCAAAATTTAGTCTAGGCTCAGCTCAACCTGGACTATAGGAGGATTTTTCTTCTGATTGTTAGACAAAAGTCAGAAACCTTCTCAGAAACTTCTGGTCTACCAAAGGGAGTTATTTTCCTTACCTCCCACTAAAACAGACATTTTAAACAATTTGTGAAATATTTCTATATCTTTCATATATGTTGGAATCACCCTATTTGTGGGTGCTGTATTGATATGTAGAGCCAAATAAGAAATCAAAGCAATATAGAGAAACAGATTTTATCTAAAAAGTATATTATTTTTAAATTATAATTGTTTTCAAAAGGCACCCTATTTCACTTTTCATTACAGCAGACATTTTAGTAATCAAGAGTCCATGAAACACACAGACAAGCTGTCTGCACATTGAAAATCCTCCTGTTTTGAAGTTATGGTACTTTCTTAACCACTTCCTCACTGATTTCTAGTGATACCCATATTTTCAATATGATAGGCTCAAGGAAACAAGATGCTATTGCAAACACCTACATATTTAGATCACATTTCAAAAGATTATTCCTGTAGATAAATTGCATCTATACATAGTGTTGTTAATCCAAAGTCTTTCTAAAAGTATTTATTTTTACTTTTAGTTACATGGTGGATACTTCCAAGTAAGTGCAAAAATGTCTCTCCATAGCCCAGCAGAGACCTTGAAATCACTGTAGCTAAAATTGTAGGCAATTGTGAGTCTTTTTCTATAGGTGCTGGGAGCTAAACATAGCTTTCCTGCAAGAGCAGCAAGTACTCTTATTTGATGAACTGTCTCTCCAGCCTGAAACACACATGACCTTTGAAAACATCCATACCAGTGACTTACTGATCTTGAAGTGTCTTACAAATGCATACACAACTTCACACTCTTTGTTCTTTCTCCAGTTTAACACACCCTCAAGGCATCACTCAAACTTCATAGCTGTCTTTCTTATAATATATCATCTACCTAATCACAGAGGTATTCTGGTTTTATTCTCTTCAGTAATAAAGTCACAAGTGATCTTAAGGATTGCATCAACATTCTTCTATATGCTACCCTGTGTTCCTGGACTCTGAATTGAAGTGAACACTTGCTATGGGAGAAATACTTCTACCTATAAGAATAAAGTAGTAGCCTTTCTATTCCTCCAGTCCTAACATTATACTTAAGGTGAAAGTGCTATTTTCTACTCTGAAGAAATGTAATGTAATTTATGCTGATAAATCACTGATTGTTGCAAGTATCATTTCTAATTCAACACTACTCACTAGATAAGGAAATCTAATAATACACACACACACACACACACACACACACACACACACACACAAGCATACACGAAGTGAGGGAGAGGGGAGTCTAAAAGAATTTAATTGACTCGCCATTCAATTGTTACTCTACATAATGACATTTTTATTTAAAAATTTGTAATGGAGAGAGAGAGTGGAAGGAGAACAAGAGAGAAAGAAAGAGATGTAAAAGACTGTTTAGCAGTCTGATTTTTTCCCCTACAAAGTCATAAAGCTTAATTCAAATTTTTCCTGGAATTGATAGTGCCAGAGGCTAAGCTAAAAATAATTTTGCCTCATTAGATCTTGTAGTTTAACCTCTGAAGTAGAAGGTTCTTGACAGACACATTGAAACGCCGACTCACAAAGCAACATTGAAAAAGGAAAAAGAATAAAGAGGAATCTTTCCTATTAAATGACCCAGAGAGAATCAAAGAGACAAAGAGGACTATTTCTGTACCTTTCTAGGTCCGAGCATAAGGTTGCTGGGCTCTTCCAAGTGGATTGCTCCTGGCAGCTTAAAATGTATCACATGCTAAATGAGCCTGAAATTCTATATAGGAGCAAATCTTTGGGAGTAAAACTTTAATGGACAATGACAGGAGTCTTAGAATAAAAGAAAAACAGGGCTTGCTCATAGCCTGGTGAAAATTGATATAATAAAAATTAATAATAATTGTCATCCCATCTTCTTTTTTCATCATAAACAAGCTTTAGAATTATGTTCGTTGAGGAGGAAAAAAAACATTAAAATTTGCTTTTCATGCTATTTAGAAAATCTCAAACTGATGAAGCAGGGTTAGATTAATTGCTAAAATGGTGACTTTTACATTTTTATTGTTTCCCTATTTTCTCCCACTTTATGATCCAGGAGGGTAAAATGCATATTAGATTATTTGGGAGTTTGTTTATAGAACATATTCTTTATAGGTTTTTATGTTTCATTTTTATTATGAATAAAGTCATATTTTTTATCCATGCATCCCTTTGTTCAAACTCCCTTCCCCTTGCCGACCCTCCCAGTCACTCTCTTCTCCCCATCACTTTATCTCCTCCCTAGAAAGGGTAGGAGGTCCCAAGGTCCCAAGGTGACTTAGTTCAGCATCTACTCCAGGCAGATTCGCTTTCCTCACCCCAACATCAAGACTGGGTCAGGTGTTCCTCTAGAGGGAATGGACTCCAAGGTGCCAGTCCAGGGTGTTCCAGATCCCAACCTGTTCAGAGGTTGTGGTTTGCAGCTTGGACATACTTTGCTTTTTGTTTAAAGACCACTAATGAGTGAGTATATCTGCTGCTTATTTTTCTGGGTCTGTGATACCTCTCTCAGCAAGATATTCTCTAAATCCATCCATTTGCCTGAGAATTTTAGAATATCATTATTCCTTACTGCTGAGTAGCAGTGCTCCATTGTTTAGATGTACCACAGTTTGTTAATCCATTCTTCAGTTGCAGAGCATCTAGGTTGTTTCCAGGTTCATGATATTATGAATAATCCTCCTATGAACATAGTTGAGTCTTTGGAGTATGAATGTGCATCTTTAGGGTATATGCCAAGTAGTGGTATTGCTGGATCCTTGGGGAGATTGATTCCCAGTTTTCTGAGAAACCTCCATACTGCATTCCAGTGTGGCTGGACAAGCTTGCACTGCCACCAAAAATGGAAGCATGTTCCCTTTGCTCAGCAACCTGTCCAGCATAGGCTGTCATCTGTGTCTTTTATCTTAACCAATCTGACAGATGTAAGATGGTATCTCAAATATGTTTTGATTTGCATTTCTCTGATGGCTAAAGATTTGGAGCACTTTTTCAAGTACCTTTCAGCCATTTGTAATTCTTCTGCTGAGAATTCTCTTTTTAGTTCTGAACCCCATTTTTTGATTGGGCTATTCAAGGTTTGGAGTTCTAGTTTCTTGAATTCTCTATCTAGAGATCCATTCATACTAAGAGTAGATTTCTAACTGAAGGGAAAAAACAAAAACAAACAAACAAACAAACAAAAACCTTAGGTATGCCAGAGTTCAGAACAAACATCAACGATGCAGATAAAGTAATAAAATAAAAATTAGAGCACCCATAATTATAAAATCCAGGAAAAAAATTGAGTTAATTTTAGTTTGAGTTTTCTGATTAACTTAGAGGTTAAAGTAAATATGATTGATAAACATCAAAAGATAGTTTGTAGTTATTAACACAAATTAGTTAGAAAGTAAGTTAGGTACTGTGGTGGAATGTTCTCTGTACGATATAAATAAATGTTTGGACCCATGCAGGGCACCGTAGAAGTGGGTGGAGAATCAGAGGCAGCCAGGTAGGAAGAAGGGGTGGAGTTTACTAGTCGCCATCTGTCCCCCGAAGAAGAAGCATGTAGGAATTCAGGTGAGCCACGGGCTGCAAGTCACGTGGTGGGTAGATTCATGGAAATGGGTTGATTTAAGAAGAAAGAGCTAGCTAGTAATGTGCTTAAGATATGGGCCAAGCAGTGTAAAGTATATAAGCGTGTGATTCATTTCTTTTGGGGGACAAAAGCCGCGGGCGTGCGAACCAGGTTCCAAACCGGCGCCACACGTGTGCCAGGTCATAAATCTCCGGACCCAAACAGGCCGGGAAAAACATACTACAGCAAGGTACAATTCTTTTGACTCAACAATATAGGATAAACAATCTGTTAATTGTTCCTGGACTGGACATTACTGATGTAATTAATACTTGTATGTATTATATATAATTATTGTACTTATTGTATTATAGTTTTTCTTATGTTAGTTATAACTTTATTTTTGACACAAAATGGGAATATGTGGTGATATGTTGTATATTTAATAAAATTAGCCTGCAATATCAAAGAATAGAATAACCCACATTCAAGCCATGAAGGTTAGAAAGTGGTAAACCACACCTTTAATGCTATCACTCAAGAAACAGAGACCTTTCTGTATTTCTGTGAGTTTAAGGTCTTACAACCAAGCAGTAGTAGTGGCCTGTCTTGCCCCCTTTGTTTATCCAACAGAAACATGTGAGCTAAGGGTCTTCAAATAATCCAAAATATCAGGATTGATGGAGGGCAGCCTAAAGAAAGTGGGCACAGGTTCAGAGAAAATAAGAAATACTTAGCACATACCAATTTACTACAAGAGCAAAACACTATTAAAGACTTTAAGGAAACACATTTTTACGGAGTCTCATCAGGGTCTCCTAAAGATATTTTTTTTTAAATGGCCTTTTCACTTTCTTAATAATAATGTTTTTTTTCCTAAACTTTCTTAATGACTACTTTTCACGTTATGGCTATGTAATGAGCTGCTAAAAAACTGGCAGGGGGCATGGTGGCAATGTCAGGACAAAAGATTACCAATGTTTTACCTTTTAGTGAGGATATTTAGCACATGATGGAGGAGGATGACTGAAAAAGATACCATCTCAAGGCCCATGAATGGATCATCAAAGCCTTCCCTTCCTTAATAATACATCAAAGGCTGAGCATGCTGTAGGGTGTTCCTAAGATTAAAACTAAGGTGAACTGTATGTAAGTTCTTCACAGTGGAAACTGGCCAGGAAATATTTTTTGAATCTTTTGAAATCTTTTGAACAAAACTTTCTATTTATTTTCTGAGTAACTATTGCTAGGATTTCTGTGGTGTATGAAGATAATTTTTTAAATTCTAAAAGGTGTGATTTTCTTACCTGTTTCTTTATAAGTTTGATATCTCTTCATGAACTCAGTAGTACCGATAGAATGCCTGTGACAAGTGACTCTTACAGGCCTTAAAGGGGAGGAAAAGATAGAATCCTCATAGATAGTGCCAAGGCCTCCTTGAGATGATTGTAAGGAAGTGGACATATTTAGCAAATATGCAAACAGATCTCAAGCTAAGAGCCTTCATGGGTCTTATGGGACTAAAATGACATCTGTGCTAGATTTAACCTAGCTCTACAACATGAATCCATGTTATATAATTAGTTGAGAATGAAGAAACCATAACTTCCAGGCTGAAGCTCAGCATGTTTATCTACAGAGCTTTAAAGAAATTGTTGAATTTTCTAATGCTCTTATTTCATTATCTCCAAAACAAAAAAATTATTGGTATTTTTATTGGTTATTGTGAGTAAAAATTAAAATAATATTAAACACATACAAGAATTTATACTTAGGCAGCTGGAACATTCTAGAAATATGATAGATTCAATATTTGTAGGATGTCCTCTCGTGAAAATGCCACATGAAGAAAATGGAAAGGTATCTCAGCAATTAAGAGAAATTTCTTCTGTAAATGACATAATTCAATTTTCAGCTTCCTATAAAACAACTGCAATTTCAATTCTCTGTGCTACAACTGACCTTCTGTACTCCATCAGCCATGTATGTGGTGTACAGATATGGGTGCATACAAAATATATATCAAAACATTTTTTAAAAGAGAGATACCAATTGATCTCTCTCTCTCCCCCACCTCTCTCCCTGTCTCCCTCCCTCTCTCCCACCTCCTCTCTCTCTCTCTCTCTCTCTCTCTCTCTCTCTCTCTCTCTCTCTCTCTCTCTTTAACTGAAGAGCTTCTAAGCCTGACAGGAAGGACACAGCTCATTCATCTCTCCTGATCTCCCACCTCATTCTCTTTGTTTTGTTTTTATTATTATTGGTTTTATTATTATTCTTCCACTTATTTCTCCTTCTCCTCCTTTATGTCTCTGCTATTCCCTTTTTCTCATATAAAAAAAAGTCTGAGAATGATATGAAGTATTAATCGTCTGAGAAAAAATTATAACTGCAAAATCTAAAATTTGCCAACACAGAAATGGTGAAATTGGCCTCAGTGAGGGTGATTTATTGGTCCCCACAATCATTGATGTCATATCCCTACATATATCTCTTCTTTGCTTTGACTCTCCCTCAACATGTGATTCAAACCCCATTACCCCATGAAATCATATAATAAGCCTAACCTTTTCTCTCCTTAATGAGAAATACAGCAGTTCTTGTATGTCACTTCCTGTGTTCCAGCAAGTAACAAGCCTGTTTTAAATGACTTTAGTTTCATGCAAATGGTTAGTGACTTACAGAGAAAGATCAAATCCTGAAGAAAAGTATTACTTTCTCCTGGTACCTCAATAATGCCTACCAACTTCTTATTTGGTCCACATACAATGCATATAGCCAATGCTAATTTTTCCACAACCAAGTTAATTTCTACTCTTTGCCTTATTGCAGAAGTTGCAGTGTCACTAAGGCTTACAGAATAATCTAAAAGAAGTAACATAAGAGTTTACATAATACATAGAATAGAGTTTTCCCACATTACCAGGCATGACATTTAACACAACTGTATATTAAGCAATTAAACAAAATTTAGCCAATTCAATAATATTTTGAGGGAAATGTGATTTTATTCAAAAATAATTTTTGAAAATAAAATACCTTTTAAAAATTTAGCAAATAAAATAGCAAGAAGTGTAATACCAGTTGGCCTAGTGAGATAGATAATTGCATCTCTCAGCTGTCATCAGAGAAGTTTCTGTTCTCAGTAGGTTAACTCAGAGATCTAAAACTGGCCAAGGTGCAGAGAAGAAGAGACTGAAAAACATTGAACCCTAAGTGTGACATTTATATCACATACTTTGCTCTCAATGTTCAGGGATCATTGTAGAAGAGAAGGCAGAAAGTCTAAAGCCCAGGGAAGTTAGATAACTACAAGGAAGCAGTATCTTTTGGACAAAAAAGAACAGCTACACATATGAATTCACAGTAGTTATGACAGCATGCACAGGACCTGTGCAATCTCAAGTCAGAACAAAGACTAGCATGGAGAAGGAAGGCAGACAGGAAGTTCCACCTTAGCCAAGAAATTATTGGCACTTGTTTTTGGCTGAGAGAGGGAGAATTTTCTCTAAGAATATAGCTACTGGTAAGTCAACTGTGTCCAGTGGAAGTACATTAATCCATGAATATAGGGAGTCAGTATTTGGCATGATGGGGATAAAAATATAAAAAGTTTGTTGAGTAGGGATGATGGAATGAGTTTGAAACAAGTTTGGGTGAATATGATTATATATGCTTTTTGAATCTTGCAAAGATCTATTAAAATATCTCAAAGTGAGAAAAATAGTAGTAGGAATAAAAAGCCTCATAAGAGATCAAACTTTAATTTTAATTAAGATATAATTGCAACCAACTTCCAAGTAAAACTCCTGAGTAGTAAAAATTCTGGAGAAGAAGACTGAGCTGCATTTTATAAATATGTAGACAGACAAAAACCCCATATATTTCAACTTTCTTGTCTTATGTTAAATAATTTAAGTAGGGCTAAAGTCTATGCCCTATTATTTCTAAATTTGAAGCAGAGATTTTTTATAACTGTACAGGCATTGATACTAGAAGATTGAATTTCCCAATTACAGAGAGAGAGAGAGAGAGAGAGAGAGAGAGAGAGAGAGAGAGAGAGAGAGAGAGAGAGGAGAGACCAGGAGCAACTCTTATAAAGAAAAAAATTTCATTGGGATTGCCTCACAGTTCAGAGATTTAGTCCACTATCTTAATGGAGAGAAGCATGAGAGTTCTATATCTTGATTGGAAGGCAGCAGGAAGAAAAGCCTCACTGGAGCTGACTTGAACATCTGAAATATCAAAGTTCATGCCTAGTGACACACTTCATCTAAAATGGCCACTTCCTACTCCCAAGAGACCACATCTTCTAAGATGCCTTTAACATGAATCTATGACAGCTAATTTTATTCAAACTACAACACTGGGTTAGAAAGTTCTGTGGTTAAGTGCAAACAAATCTGTTCTTGAAGGAGAGCCATACGTACCTCCTAGAATACACATGGTGGCTAACAAACCCTAAGGCTTCTACACTCATGGTTCACAGAAATGCTCAGAGGTACACATGCATACACCTAAAGTAAATAACAACTGTATAAACCTATTAAAGAATCAACCTAATGTATAAGAGTGTGCGCTCCTGAGGAGTAATAAGAAATGGATGCTAAAACACAATTGAATAACAGAAAGACTCACAGTGGAGAAATTCTAGCAACACAAAAGAATCAAACATTGTTTGAATGTTTTGCAAATTTGAGACTGAGATGGAGATGATCAGATACGAAATTAAAAACACAAATATCACTTTCTCACAGTTGAATCAAGCATTAATTAACCATTCCCCACACTCAGCCTTTCCTAGCTTGGATTAAAGGCTTCTACTATCTCACAGGGTGAACACTCAGGATACTTAAGGAGAAAAAGAGCTGATGGGCGTTTCTACATCATGCTGAAGCAAACCCCCTTCCAAGGAGAGAGGTTGTCATTTGATCTGGAAAAAAATACAGAATGCAATTTGCCTAGGTTAGCAAAATTCTATTGTATGTTATTCATTAAAAGTTTAAAAACTATTCAATATTTGTGAAAAACACTAAAATTCTGCCACACAGAACTGTTTTAAAAGATACTAAAATATAAAAAATTATGATGAGATGTATACATACCTATGCCTTGATCCAGAAGAAATTTGGCCTTGCACAAAGGAGAGCATGCATAAAGAGCTGTATACATTACTAAAAGTCATTGTTTACTAGAAAGTTATTACATTATCATATATGTATATCTGTAAAACAATATACCAGGTATATTTACAGTACAAAATTAGTGAAATTTGTAAGCATAAATAAAATGACCCATATGATGGAGTCTCAGAAAAACTAATGAATAAAAGTGAAACTCTTATTCTGTCTTGGTGGGAAGGAAAATTGTTATAGCCACTATAGGAAAATATAAAGATGTCAAGAAATAAAAGGACTATCATATGACCCAGACATCCCAATACCAGATGTGTATCTAAATGAAAATAAAATCAATGTCAATTCTATATTTGTAGTGGTGTTTTTAACAGCCAAAAAAGAAGTCTGTCTAACTCCCCATTGATGGATATTGAAAAATGGCAGATTCTTAATGGAGTGTGGTTATATGTTGTCCTTTACAGCAAGCATAGAAGAAACAGGAAGACTCTAGGTCAAGTTAAACAAACAAGATATAAAGTAAGTATCACATTATCTCACTCATGTGTAATCTAAAGATGATCTCATAGAAAGAGTCAGTTGAGTGAGTAACAAAGGATGGTAGAAAGGAGAATTAATGAGAATCTGGCCATGGTAAAAAATTAATGTTAGATAGGAGAAATACATTCTTGTAGTGGAATGTTCTCTGTATAATGTAAATAAAAGAACTGTTTGGGCCCATGCAAGGCACTGTAGAAGTGGGTGGAGAATCAGAGGCAGCCAGGCAGGTAGAAAAGGGTGGAGTTAGTCACTCTGTATCGGACCCCCAAGAGGAACAGACATGTAGAGGTACCGGCCAGCCATGGGCTGGGAGCCACGTGGTGAGCAAATTAATAGAAATGGGTTGAATTAAGATGAAAGAGCTAGCTAGTAATGTGCATATGGTATGGGCCAAACAGTGTAAAAGATATAAGCGTGTGATTTCATTTCTTTGGGGGACAAAAACCGCAGGCGTGCAGACCAGGTTCCAAATATCCCCCCCTCCCCCCACCGCGGACTGTGGGCAGGTCACAAACCTCCCGGATCCAAAACGGGCTGGGAAAAACATTCTACAACACATTCTGCTGTTCTGTTGCACAACTGGGTGAGTATTAATAAGAGTATTATATGACTATTTCAAATTAGCTAGGGAAGGGAGTTTAAAATATTTCCATGATAGAAATATAATAAAAATATAAGGTTATAGAAAAACAATGAATGATTTTCTCTGTGAGCTTTGAAAATTGATCCTAGTTTCTACCACTGATTCTTAACTGCTGAGCTATACACTAGGATTCCTAATAAACCTACAACATGTTCATGCATGTATCAAATCATTATGTTATATTTCAGAATTATGCACATTTGTCAGGTGTCAGTCCACAGCCTGGAGCAAACAAATAAGTAAAATTATACATATTTACAACTATGTAAAATTTACATATCTGAAAGTTGTTATTATATGAAAGTTTATCAAAGTATTTGATCTCCAATAAAATGCAGAAATTGTTAAAATGTAGAATTTGTTAAATGCTGTAATTCCCATATTGTTAAACATGAAACTTATGAATGGTCAGTAGTCTAAAAATAATTTAATAGGGCAATGTTAGATTAAACAAAATAATTGTGAAAAAGAATCTAAAAGAAATGAAGAAGCGTCTCCCCTCTCCTTTCTTGGCATGCTGCCTTTTCTCTGCCAATTGCTTAACAACATGTAGGAACCAAACATGACTTTCAAGTTATGAGCAAACTTAAACCTTTCCAATCTGAAGTTCTCTGGGTTAGGCATTTGGCCACAAAAAAAAAAAAGTACCACAACAGAGTTATCCAAACCAGGGAGATAAAGAGAGACATGTTTGTTTTTGTTTTTTCCTATTAGTTTTATAGATCTTACTGTGGGAGACCACATAATTCAACATCTTCATGCATTCCTTTGATGAATATCTGCTCCAGAAACCCAAGGGAAAGCCAAAAAATATAACAAGGAACTAAGCAAACTGTGAGCTCCAGTTACGTTGGAGAGAAATGAATCCAACTGAGCAAGCAGATTAAACCACCAAAACTTATGTCCAACTTCCCTAAAAGGAACAGAATTGATGCTACCTTTGCCAAAAGGAGAAAGCAAGGCTAATGTTGCCTGTAGATCATAATCTGCTAGGCTGGGGCAAGTAGGGAAATGTCTTTAGAGGCACATTTATGATATGATATGATATTCCTAAATAAGTGATGAAAATATATATTTGAGGGAATCATGGAGCTTTGCTTCTAAAATCTCTGAGGGCAATAGCAAGATTCTTTCTGATGCTTGTATCACAGACCTAATATTTTCCTATGACCAGAGTCCTAGGCCTTGCCACAAACAGGAAACCACATGTCTTCAAGGATACTGGTATATGTTGGCCAGGATGCACTGCATTAGGCTGGTTTAAAAAAAAATCACACTTGCATCTCAGGGCCTAGAATATGAATTATTGTTCTGCTCTGATCAAATGGAAGGGTGAAAAGCCAGTGATCCCAGTGACATTCAAGGGTATGTGACTCACATGTCACTGTCTACTGTCTTTGGATTACATATAGCATCCCTATTACCTAATTTCCATGTTGCTACAGCAAATTGCATGACTGGAAGCAACTTAAAGAAAGTGGTTTATTTGGGGGCTTAAAGTGTGAAAGTACAGTTAGTTCACCTTGTAGGAAGCTTTAGGAAGAAGCTGGCCACATAGTATCTACACCCATCATGGACAGTGATCAGTGTTACTGCCCAACCCATTTTCTTAATTTCTATAAAGTTCAGGAATCCAGCCCAAGGGACAGTGCTGCGTACATTCAGTGTGACTCTGTCTGTGTTCCCTTGATCTAGACAATCCTTCACAAACAAGCTAAGCAGCTTCTCTCCTAGAAGACTCTAGAACATGTGGAGTTATCTCTGTGACCAGAGAAGATAACAATGTGTAATTTCGAGTCTCTGCTGTTAACTTTTGGGCGTGTTTGCTAGAGACAATCCGTATTCAGTGTAGCATCCATGAACCAGAATGACAGAAATCCAAGGGAAATAAAAAATGATGACGTTGCAAATGACACACAGGAAATAAAACATAAGTCAGGTAGTAGTCCTGGGCCGCCAAGATGGCTCTTCAGATAAAGGTGCTTTCTGCACAAGCCTGGCACCTGAATCAGTTTCAGAATTCCACAAAAGTTGGAGGAACAGAATTGATTCCACAGAATTGTTCTTGGACCACTGACTTCCACGTGCACATGTATCCATACTCATATTATAGCACAAACACTGATAAAAATAAGTAAAATATTATAGTAATTACTCCTTGTGACAAACATTTTATCATTGCAAATAATTAAATTACTGAAAACAAACTAACAAAAATCACAAAAGCTTGGTTGGTAAACTCCTTTTACTCAATAAATAAATGATAAATATTTTCTGCAATATTACCTACTTTAGTAATTTCATTAAGATTCATACATCACTGTATCTATAATAGCAAACAGGTGTTAGAGAGAGATTTTCAAAATTTCCCCTAGCTACTCTATTCTCCACTTATAGGTAATAAATCACTATTACAGCCTTTATCAATTGAAGAAAAGGGCTTCAAATTTTTAATTTTATCTGAGTCTAGAAGTTGATTCATTCAAAATTTTTATTGCTATAGGATTGGTGGTGTGACTGTTCAGTAAACTTGGGACTCTTTAACAAATGAGACCATTGAGGATTCTAATTTATACTAATTCTGTTTGGAGTTTTTGAAATATCTATACATTTTCTAGTAGTATTCACTCATATTCTCACTTCTGAAAAATAGCCTATCCAGGCAAAAGGACCCCCCCCATTTTCTGCAGTGATTGAACAGAAGAAAAAATTGGATATAATGTTATATCTTATGACTTAAGTTCATAAAAAAGACACCAGAATATTAATAGAATTTCTAAGCTTTGATACTTTAAATGAGGAAGAATATTAAATTTGTCAGTAATGTCAGAGGGCTGTTTACATCACATCTTGTAAAATGAGTCAGATTGTAAAATCATTTTGCTGTTAGGTATATTATATCAGATCACTTGTTTATGGCTAAGGTCTAACTTTTTTCTCTACAAAGTAAAAATAAAAAATCCTCCTTAGCATTATCAAGTAATTTTCTATTTTTAGGGTCTATGGATTATTTTCTTGCCAGACACAGTATTTAATATTAAAGTGATGCTTAAAAACCTACCATGCATAATTCACTAGTTATTAAACTCCTGATGAGAAAGCTTTAAAGTCTTCATGAAATACATGTTATCCTGAAAGGTAGGGAAGGCATTACTTTGTTCTTTGCTGAAAGAAACTGATATGGCAATGACTTATTAGACTGGAAAACAAATTATGCAGAAGAATATCGCTGTTCTCTTTGTTGATTGTTCATTATCCCCAGTACCAGTATTTCTTCAGTTATTCATTGGTTTTATTGATTTTTTTTTTATAAACTGGTCAATCACTGTTTTGTAATTAACCTGTCTTCACAATGTTTGCTTATGTGTGTCTGTATATGTGTTTATGGATAGTTTTCATGCCACAGTCTATGTGTGGAGCCCAGAGGAAAACCCCAGGTGACAGGCATCATCCCCTAGGTTATTTATGCTGTTTACAGTGGGTATGACAGACTAGTTAGCTTCAGCATATTCTCTTCTCTACACCTCCTCTCAGGAGTGCTGGAAGGGTAGACAGCCTGGCTACTGTAAGAGTGTTGGATGTTGGAACAAAGATCCTTATTCTTATGAAAAAACAAAAGTTCTTTAACCACTGTGAAATCTGCCCAGAACTCTATTTTTGTATTTAAAGAAATGAATACTATTTTCTATGTTCTATTACACGGTATATTTTATGGAGATGGAGACCAAAGCCTGGCCCTGTTTCTCTATTATAAATATTAAAACCAGTGTGGTAATGAACCTCTGTAATTCCAGTCAGTTGAGAGGCTGAATCAGGAGAACTAAAAGATCTGTAGCTGAAGCAATACATACAAAGTATGTAGCTGAAACAATACATACTAAGATCCTGTTTCTAAAATTTAAAATTAGAGAGATGCTGTGACTTTAAAAGTGACTCATTTTCTGTTTGTTGACAGTAACTTTTAAAGTTAAGTCTAATTTCCAGAGTCGTATGTAATAATTGTACATGCTAATTCTCCCATGTTAATATTTTGATATATGCATACAATATGACAGATAAAATTAGATTTATTAGCATTTTTGTCTACTTATCATTGTATGCTGAGACTTTCCAAGTTCATCTTCTAGAACACTGTGTACCTTGTGATAGGTTGTTAAGTAACATCATCCCACAGTGATATGATATCTGTAATTCAGAACTTGTTATCAATTCTTCCTTTACCCTCCTCTCTCTTTAGCCTTCCCAGACTCTTAATCACTATTATACATTCCAGCAATCTCTTCCTTAGCTTCCAAATATAAGAGCTAGCCATCGTTTTCATCTGTGTCTTTGGACAAGCTTTTATATATGTATCTATCTTAATTTTTCTATATTATGTTGTCTTTGACATCTTTATTCAGCTGCTGACTAATTTAAGCTAAAAGAATATGATAAAATTTATTTGTTAGTATTTCTAATAGTCCTTTCTGCTGTATTATTTACTCTTTTTGAAGTTACTGTAATTTTACTTGGTGCATAAATATTCATAACTCTGTTAATTATTCTTTCATAGTAAAATGTAACACCACTATTTGGAAGTGTACATTAGATATTGTTCAATGCCATTTTTGTTTAAAACCTATCTTGTTAAATGTCAAAATATGTAAGTCTTTCTATTCATTTTATTGACAGAATTTACATTTGTTCACTTCTTTTATCCTTGGATCACTTTAAACTCTTATCAATAGGTAGTGTAATGTTTAATGAACAATTTGTTTATACACACATATATAGATCTTACGCTACAATACTTCCCACATCAATCAACTAACTATATATTGTTATTCATATACATATAGTTATTTTTACATATGAATATATATTTATTTACCAACAACTGTCATTTATCACTAACATACCTTAAACCTATACATCATCTATTATTCAATCTATCTATGCACTTATCCATCAGACTTTGTATTATCTTCTCCACCTGTCTACCCAGTAATCACTTGACATCCAAATGCCTCAATTTCAAGACATAGCCTTGAGTGTTTCTTTAAAAGTAAGCATGGACTTATAAATTCTAATACTGTTTGAAAACCCATAATCTAACATTATTGAGACAATATAGCCTATTGACTGTAAGCTTTGCAAAAATGTCACATATTTGCAGTATAAAATAATAAAGAGAATAGGGGCATTACAAGAAGAGATCCAGATAAAGGTTAAAACTCATGAAGGCGGACCGGGTGCTGTCTGGAGAGTAAGTCCCAGCACACTGTGTAACAGGCACAGATAAAGTCTGCCTGTCACCAATACTCATAGCTGCTGCTGAGGGAATTTGCATGGCTACCCGACTCCACCACCAACTGAGCAATCAGATAATGACAGGGGTCCATGAAGGACAGACTCAGAACCCGCCCAGAGATGAGGAGGGGTCACCAGGCCCGAGCACCTATATCCCAGCCAGGGAGGGAGAGTTAAGCTCCCATCAGTTCCTGTTCTGCTTCCAGGACCAGGTGCTGTCTGCAGAGTAAGCCCCAGCGAACTCTGTAACAGGTACAAATAAAGTTTGCCTGTCACCATACCCACAGCTGCTACTGAGGGAATTTGCACGGCTACCCACCTTGACCTAGAACTGAGCGAATAGATAACTTCTGGGATCTCTGAAGGGTAGATTCAGACCCTGCCCAGAGAGGTGAAAGGAGGCACACAAACCCGAGTACCACAACAGACCAGGAGCCATCTAATCGTGAACCACTGAAGCCATGGGCAAACGTCAGTGCAAAAAATTACATTATAATACAAAGAATATCATGATAACTCCAGAAGAGAGTGGCAATCTTACAAATACAAGACCTGAACTGAGCAATGAAGAGGAAACAGAAAGAAGCAACACCAAAAATTCCTTTTTGATGATCATCGAAGCTCTCAAAGAAGATATGAAAAATAGCCTTAAAGAAATAGAAGAAAATACAAACAAAAGATTGGAAGAGATGAACAAATCTATGAAAGAAAAATGCCAGGAACTAAAAGCTGAAATAAAAGCTGAAAAGGAAGCAATAACAAAGGCGCAAAATGAGGCAAAAATGGAAATAGAAAACCTGAAGAAAAAAGCTGGAACTACAGATACAAGCATAACAAACAGAGTTCAAGAGATGGAAGATAGAATCTCTGAAGTGGAAGACTCAGTAGCTCAAATAGATGTATCAGTCAAAGAAAATAGTAAAACTAAAAAAGGCATAACTCAAAATGTTCAGGAAATCTGGGACATCATGAAAAGACCTAATTTGAGAATAATAGGAATAGAAGAAGGAGAAGAATACCAGCTCAAAGGCACAGATAATGTTTTCAATAAAATCATAGAAGAAATCTTTCCTAACCTGAAGAAGGAAATGCCTATAAAGATACAAGAAGCTTACAGAACACCAAATAGATATGATCCCAAAAAAAGTCAGCGTGCCACATTATAATCAAGACACAAGACATACAGAACAAAGAAAAAATTTTAAGAGCTGCAAAAGAAACGGGCCACCTCACATATAAAGGCAGACCCATCAGAATAACGCCTGACTATTCAATGGAAACGATGAAAGCTAGAAGGGCTTGGTCAGAAGTTATACAGACGCTAAAACAGCATGGAGGCCAAACTAGAATACTATACCCTGCAAAATTATCAATCACCATAGATGGAGTAAACAAGGTATTTCAGGACAAAGTCAGACTGAAAGAATATCTATCTACCAATCCAGCACTACAGAGAGTATTAGAGGGAAAACTACAACCTAAGGACCCCAGATACATCCACGAAATCACAAACAATCAATAAGTCCACAGAAGAA
>PVIH01014623.1:30377-53064 GCA_004025045.1 Sigmodon hispidus | reverse complement strand
CCCTCTTGGCTGCTTTTCAATATGGAGTAGGAACCCACGAATCTCTCCCACTGCTAGCAAGCAGAGCAGACTCAGAAAAACCTTAATGAAGCAGCTCCTTAAGAGCCAAAAAAATTGGATGTGAGGTTGAAGACCCCATCCTTGTATAACCTTTAATTCCTACCTTAAAAATCTTCTTGGAGCCCTTACCAAACAGCCCTAGATTTGATAATGCTTTTACTTTCACTTTGAGCTCAAGTTTGAAACTGCTGTTGCTTTCACTTTAAGCCTAAGGTTGCCGTGCATCCTTTAAGCTCAAGATTGCCTTGCGTCCACGGCTATAAGAGGTTACACCCACTCGTCAGTGAGCTCCCTCTTCTCCGCCTTATCTACAGGTCGGAGCTACCCGCTTTAATTGCGGATCCCAATTTACCTGGGACTTACCGGTCGACCCCCCGACTGCAGAAAGTTCTGATGCCTGAAGCTCGCAGGAGTTGCTCCCCGTACGGGCCACCACTTGTCGCGCGCACCCTTGCCAGCAAGGAAAGCGCAACACCCAGGATCTTCTTTGAGCAGTTTATTCGGGACCTTTACAATTGTTCTCTCTTTGTTCTTCTCTCTGCTTCTCCTTCTCCTCCCCCCCCCCGGGAAACCCCGCCCACTGACTAGAAACTCTCAGGGCATCCAATCCCAATAAGCCATGTGGGCACAGCTCATAGGTCCACATACGCAACAGCAAACCACGCCCCAGGCTCAAGCCAAATAAGGAGTTGTTTATCAAAAGAGAGCACTCACCCACAGCAGGGTGGGTGGAGGCCAGAAATCAGCACCATCTTTAGAGTGCAGCAGCAGGCAGCTCTCTACAGTAAGGTATAATGATATTTTGGTAATCATTTAATTTCAAAATAGTTTTTAAATTTATTCATATTATTTTATATGTGTGAAAGTTTTGCTTGCTTGTATATTTGTGAATTGTGTACATATCTTCTGCCTCTTGACACTAGAAAAGGGCATTGGATCCCCTGGAATTGGAGTTACACAGGTTGTGACCCACCAGGTTGGTGATGGGAATCGAACCTAGGTCCTCTATAAGAGTAAAGAGAACCATTGCACTATCTCTTCAGCTCCTGCAATAAAACAATATCAAAGAAGTTTTCCACATTCATCCCTCTAAATATTTCCACCGTTCTACATGAGGCTTACCTCTGTGTCCTTGTCTTTTATACTTCTCTGCTGCCTAATGTGTTTTAGCTGGTCAGTAAGAAACCATAGGAAGAGGTACATGCTTTCATGTACCCACAGTCTTACCTAAAAAGAGTAAGCCAAAGATGGTATTTGAATTTGTTAGATAATTATCTAAAAGCTTTGAATAACACATAGCTGACAATATTGGCCTTTTTATTAATAATTTTGAATTTGGAGAAAGTATTAAAAAATCAAATAGTGACTTGCTTAAATGACATTTTCTTACAGTCCTTTTTGGATCCAGTGCCACCTCATTATCTAGTTACATTTTAATCAATCACCCTTTCAAGGAGATTTTTTGGAGTCATCTATGTATTAAAGGTCATTATAGTTATTATTTTTTGTTTGTTTTAGAGTTGATAGAATTTAGCCACAGGCCAAGTGAATGTTTTCCGTAGAGGAAGCACCAGCAGTGCTCTGAGATGCTCTGCCTGCATCTTGCATCTCCGTTGTCCAGTTGTCTACATGTGTTCACACCGTCATCAGAATGCCTGCTACAGTAGTGGACTATAAATGCCTTACAATGGATGCACTGCCTGATGATCATATGTGCTAAGAGAAAAAAATAGATATAATATTTGCTGTTTTCATTATTACTAATTCAGTCATTTATCCATTCAAACACTTGTGCAGATTTTCAGGCGAAGCACTTCTGGATTCTGGGCTATGGAAATAAGACAGAGACACTCCATTCTTTGACTTTCCTTGGTCTACTGAGAGAAGGGAACCAAGTTAGTAACAATGACAGTACCCCTTGCCATTTGAAGCAGGCATGAAGTCAGGTATTTGACAGTACTTAAATCCTGCAATGGGAATTATAATGACCTCATGTTAGAAGAAGAGCTTGAAAGCTTGAGAAGTCAGAAAACTTGTTCAAAGTAGAGTGACCAGTGGCAGAATTAAGGCTCAACTGGACACACAGCCTTGGACCTGGTGACTAAACTGCTTAAAGAGAGTCCGTAGACATTGCAGGTATGTGAAGATGGAGTCCTCTGGGAAGTTTCTGGAAGGATGCAGTCAGAGACCACCACAACAAGTTCTGTCATTCCCTAATGGTACTGCAGGTGTTGGCACATGCCCCTGATTTTGCCAGGCCTTCACTGTCTTTGAAAAGTGCCCATCCCTGTGCTGCTGTGAAACCTCTAGGCCCAGGTCACACAATGCTGATTTTCCCAGCAATCTTCCTGAGACCTGTTGTCAGAATTCATTTGCCTTTTCCCTGTTCCCAGAGCCTTCATTTTATTTAGCCTCATGTGAGAGTCAAGAACTTTATCTGTGTTCTCTTTGCCTCTCTGGACTTCTCTAGAGTAAAAAACACTGGCTAGTGCTCATGTATTTATCTCACATGGGCCATGGTTACTGTTTCCTGCCTTCAAGAATGACTTCACATCTTAGTTCGTCCAAGCATACTGTGACCTGCCACTGTAGTAGGAGTTAAGTGTTTCTGAGGAGAGTTGGAGATGAAATAGCTTCCTGTCATTGTGAAGGAAACCTCTTTCCAGAGTAATTAAAGAACCTAATGCCAGTAGTGGAAAAAAAAATACTGCTGTGGATGATAGAAAAGCTATAGAAGAGAGAACAAAAAATTGGGAGAAACCATAATTCAAAACTGATAAAGATTAGATAGGGGACCTCCCCAAAGCTAAGGTTGAGAAAGGGTTTTCTTTTTATTATTCAGGAGAATAAAGGCATTAAGCTAAGGAATCTGAAGACCCCCCTGGACAAAGACATCTGAAGGAAAAGGTCAAATCATCCAGTGAAAATTTCCCCCAAAAGGAGAAAATTAGCTTATTGCTAATCTTTCCAATAGGATAAAATTTCACAAATCTTCCTAAATGTTTGTTTTTGATTTTCTCTACAGACATATAATGCAAATGGTCTTTTTTGTAGTCCCAGAACAGTTGAAAAATGAAATCTGGCTTTGGAGTGTGGCTCTCTCCTTCTCTAAACCCAAGCATGCTTGTTGTAGAAAATGTAAACTCTCTGTATCATATCAGAAGAGCCACCTGACATGGGACAGAAGAAAAACCAAAATTAAGGGATTATTGCTACTTATCTCATGATCTTTTGATTTTACTTTGTTTATCATTTCTTCACTCACCATGGTCTCACTGCGGTGAAATTGTTTCTCCATTCTGGATGTGCTGAAATGTTCTTTTTCCTTTGTTCTAGTTTTGTTTCTTTCCTCACAGAAAAGTCAGCTTTAAGTAGATTGTGCAAAAGCAGTTGAGGTGGCAGGATTTGGTCATAAGATGACAAGCCAGCGTTTTTTCTAGTAGAGCTCCTGGGGAAGGCGAGCACACCTGCATTGTCTGTGGTGCACAGCTGTTTTCTTCAACAATATCCTTCTCAGTATTCTAGGGATCCTGTGCTCTTTACCACAAAGACTCTAATGTTCCCAGAGCTTGGGGTACCTTCTAATTTTATGGCTCAAACACGGGCTCTTGTTATTTCTTAGCACTTTTGCACAGAGAGGGGAAATGAAGTGTCCAAAACCATGGAGTTTTCTAATTAGCACCTTTAAAGACTCACTTTCCAAATCACATTGGGTTAAAAAAAAGCGACTAGGTTTTGCTTATGCCTTTAGAATTGAATTCACAGCAGTTTCTTCTTTCATATAAGAGAAAAAAGAAATAGGAATTAAAAACATGGATGTTATACAGGAAATGGCAATTCTTAAGATCCACAATAGTAAGACAGTGAGAAGTCATCTTTCTTGTTTCCCCATCACCTACAGCGCCACAGGGTCCCAACAATTTTATCTCAGCTGGAATATTAAGTTAACTACATGCTTCTTCAAAAGCTTTGTCTATTCCATGGTCTCAGCTCTAGCTGACTCACCTGCCGCTGTCCCCACCCCCAACTCTACTGTTGGGACATAGAAGGGTTCAGCATGAGGAGACAGAATGTAGCAGGCAAGTGAGGGTTATTTCAGGTCTTGCTTCTCTAAACCTTCAATGTCTGTGCATCGGGTCAGACGTTGCTGTTGTGTAACACTGGAGCAGTTGTTGCGGTCTGAAGATAAACAACATTCCAGCAGTTCCCCCACGGGCTCCTGGAGACCAGTGATTTTCAACAGTTCCCTGGCCCTGCAAACATTCAGGAACTCAGCATCGCTGTAGTACACACACAGCAACAGCTTTGTGGTCTCTGTGTTCTTAATATGGATTATGGTAATGAGTCCAGAGTGAGTTCTTCGTACCTCTGCTTGGTCATTAAATGTAGGAAACACTAACATCCTTTGTGTAACTTTGGAAGTCCAAACTATGCTGATTGGAGGTTTGTTAAGAACAAGGGTTCTTGGGCCTGATGTGACAGGTTTGCATCTTCATTAAAGATCTAGGCTGAATTAGGGTTATATAAAGACACTTTGAAAATCAGATGCAAGCTATTAACAAATTCAACCTGGCCTTCTCATGAAAGGTTTGGACTGAAGGTTGGTATAGCTGATAGAAAAAGCATTTCATATGTATTTCCCATAGGTTTTTTCCTTCTTCTATAGGTAGGTGTGTGTGTGTGTGTTTTTTTTTTTTTTTTTAAAGAAGATAAAACCACAACATATCAAATAGCTCAGACTTGCCTTTTGCTTTATGACTGAGGGCGGTTATGTGATGATTCATGAAATAAAAATTCAGACACTGGTCCCTGGCTTAGGCCTACATACAATACCACCAGGGATAACAATTTTATCAAAATGCATTCTCTGACTCTATATCATTTTCTGTAGTTTATAGATTACACTCGCATTCAGTTATATTTTTCTCCAGGATAATGTATAAGGCATATAAAAGGCCATTGTACTAACCTCATTTTAGTGACAGAAAACTAAGGCTTGGCAGATGTGAAATAATTTTCACATAATCTAAGAGCTGTCACTAGTATATAAGTAAAACAGTTTAATTTTCATTAGTTAGTACATTACCTCTCTCTCTCTCTCTCTCTCTCTCTCTCTCTCTCTCTCTCTCACACACACACACACACACACACACACACACACACAAATACAATCACTTGCATGATTGTACAAGGCATATTTCAGACAGCCAGATGTTTAGGATGACTCCTAGTTAGTGATACCTATTTTCTTACACACACACACACACACACACACACACACACACACACACACACCCCTCATACCCTTCTATGTTTAGTATCACAGCAACTTTACCACTATTAGATTTTACCAGCACTTTTATTCCATATCTACAGATCACCATTATCCAAATGCAGGTTCTTTTTGGTGAAATCCCCTGTTGGAATGATGGCCCCTGTACTCTCTTAAGATATTTATTCTTCGAATTGTCATTGTCTGCATGGTTAAAGGGCAGTTACTTATTCATATTTTTATGACACAATTCTGTATTGATTCTTTGGGAATTCCACATCATTTACCCAAACCTCCCAGTCCCTTCATTTCACCTCATTCCTACAGCACCCTCACATCAATTAAAAAAATAATACAAAAATAAAACAAACAACCCCCAAAACACTTTATTCCTCCATCTTTACAGAACCTCCTCATTCCTCCTAGTGGCACTGGGTGCTACAGTATATCATACAGTATACCTTTCTGTCCAGTCAGCCCCATAGGACAATGTTCAGTTGAAATGAGTCTTTGATCTGGTTCAAGACCTCTGACACATCACTCTCACTGGACCTTCACTAAATTCCTCTTGGATATCTGCTATTGCCCAGAGTCATAGAGGGTCCTGTGGTTAATTTTTTTTTTACAGGACCTGTCCCTTCACAAACTCCAGCAGGTCATAGATGGAGTAGATATTAGGGTGGGCAAAGCCACAGCCCATGATGTCTGGATCTGGGTGGTAACTAAGATGCTTAGTTAATCTAGGCCACTGAGACTACCCTGTCAGGTGAGGGGCAGAGCCTGCTCTCCTATGCCCATTCCACTGGAGCCAGCTTCCAGCTCTCCCAAACCATGGGCCATCCCTTTTGAGTGTGAAGGCCAGGTTCCTCGTGGGTCACAGGGACAATTTTCCTGCTGTATCGTCCAGCTAGGGGGAGGGTCAGCTATCCCAGGGCCAATGAGGGGAAGGGCCAGCTCAGCACAGCCTTGGAATTTCAACATGCATCGTTCCTTTGACCCCCTGTGGCAGCATAAACCATGGACATCATCACAGATCCTAACTGCAGCAGGACCACTGACCGAAATATGGTCTTTGATAGCAGCTTGGATGGGGACATAACTGTGGTCCTGGTGGCAGCACTGGCCACCTAGATCAGTATGGCCTAGGCTATAGCAAGAACCTCAGACACCAACATGGTCTCAGATAGTTGTCCAGATCCCGGGGCATCAGCACAGCCCTCAGAGGTAACAGGAACCATAGACATAAACAAAGACCATGACTGTTGCAGGGCCCAGACATGGCCCTAGGCAGCAGCCCAGGCTCCTATTATGCAGTTGTTTTTGAAGTGGGTAGAAGACATGAAAAAGACTAGAAGGGCATTTCCCTTTCAGATTTTTTGCTTCTAGGTATTTAAAAGAGTAAAGACAGGATACTAGACAAAGTCTTTAAGAATTCAGATTTCCTTCTGACAAAATGTGCAAAGTACACAATGAAATTTTCTAGTACAGTGAAATAGACCTTCCTGCATAAAGTATTTAGCACAGCACTCCATCTAGTCAGCACTATACTGATATTATTTCTTCTTCCCATAACACCAATGTTCCTAAAAAGAGAAGCAATTCCAATATGTAATTTTAGTATTGTGTCTTTTGGCAACTGAGACTTTCTTTGGATGCATTGAGATAACATTAGGGTAGAGCCTAATATAAAAAGTCTGAGGAAATCAAAATGTAGGTTTCTGAACCTATAATAGTCTTTCTTTGAAACAGGTTCTTTGTTAATAATTTTGTTGTTTTCTTTAGATGGAGCCGTAATTCTATTGGTTATAGAGCACAATGTAGCCACCTAGCTGTCTTCCTCAAAGGGAAGATTGACCTGTCTGTGCCAGTTCATGCAGAGTGAATCCCCAGAGTTGTCTGGAAACTAATGAATAGATTTATAAAATATTAGGGCAAGCCATGGATGCCACATAGAGATTTGGACTCAAATGCTTATGTAATTGATTGATTTAGTTGCTGAAGCCAACCGGCCAACTTCATGACAAAGACATTTGTGTTAGAGATTTAAAAAATAGACATGTTAAGTAGCCCACTTGGTTAGAGAGAGCAAAGTTATGTGCTATGGATCAGAGATCTACAGAAAAACTAGAACTAGTGACTAGAATCCCTGGATGCCAAGTTGTTATATCATTAGTGCCTAAAAAATAGTATCAAGGAATAAAGAATTCTTCTTATTCATATAAAAGTGATCTACCTTCAAGCCTAAATCCTAAGCTTCTCTATACACATGCATGCTTTAGTTCAATTGCTTAATGGTTTGAAACTTTTCTTCTATAGCTTAGATGAAATGTTTTGCCAAAACTATTTAAAATAGCCATAGGGCTAATAACAGCACCATTGTGCACCCAATCACAATGGCTTGGGTGTGTGTTGGACACAGTGAATCTGAGAATATGAATTTTGAAAGTATGAGTTTTTTCCCTCTGTAGATTTTGTGGCTCTGATGCCTAAGCTACCAGTGATGTAAATCATACATTCTCCTGCCACAGATGCTCTGTTTAGAGGTTGGGCTTGCTAATAACAGAGCATGGATCCTGAAGGATCCTGATGGATCAAAGTGTGAGAGAATTATGCATAGCTCTATGAAAGCTGCACTGCATCATACATATAGCAGAGGTTCTCAGTTGAGTGCACAACAGCGTCTCCTGGAGGACTATGCATACACAATTTGTACTCCACTGTCCATATTTATAATTCACTGGATCTGATGGGGCTAGAAAAATTTATTTTTTCCTTGGTGATGTTAATTGTACTACTTAGAGGTCACAGGAAGTCACTGGCATCAGCATATTATGTTGTTGTACATAGTGACATCCAGTTATTTCAGGGGAATATAAAGAATTCTGGAAGCTTCATATGTGATTGCATTTGGGGTGAGGACTTTGGCTTTCCCCTTTGGGTCAACTTGGTTCTGTAAAGATCTGACTACTACTTAGGAAGGCATTTGATATTCTGGTTTTAATGTAAACACTTCCCACCTGTCCTAAGTATGTGTGCCCTTTTCCAAGAGCTTCGGCATTTCTGACACTGGCGGACGCCTAATCTCGCTGCCTGCTCTTCTCCCCCTCTCTCCTGGCCTACAACTGTTCTTTTCACAGCTGTGGCTGTTTCGTTCTGTCTGCTTCCCTCTTCTCATACCCAACCTCCCACCCCGCTGCCATTAAGATCAAAATACTCTGTTTTTATTTATTTACTGCACAGCTGTCAGTGTTGTGTCTGGGTCACTGTAGGGCAACTTGCATGGAAATGTGATCTGGGAGGAGTCCTTAAAACTGCAGATACTTGTAGTAACCAGTGTATACACAGTCAATAACACTCACCTTCCTCTATGCCTGGAGCAGTGTGAGGATGGAAAGCTCAGGGCTGTGTGTCAGGGTGACCCTAAGAGGAATTTATGTTCTTGGAATTTACGCCAAGCCATTTAAAGGTATTGGATAATCCTGATTATTTAAAACTTTATCCCCAGAAAAGAGACAATTGTTCAATGGAAAGTATACTATATTAGGAGTCACAAAACTGAAGATCTAATTTTGGTTTCTGCAACTAACATGATAAGTGACCTTGAGTGCATGCACCCCTCAACACACACATACTCTTTTTATTTCTCAGGCACCCTTGGTTGAACAGTGGTTTTGATGATTACCTAACACTGGTCTTCAGTGTGTTTGAAGTTATAGAATCTTGAATTCTCCACTGTGTATTGGAATTCTGCGGTTGTCTTACATAATGGTCTGAGGTTGGTTATGGGCAGGTTCTGAGCTTCCTGCTAGAATTGTAAAACTGGAAAAATATAAGACAGAGATCAGGGCACTAACTAAGTCAGCCAATGAGGCTTCTCAGTAGGTAGCATTTCTAAGGAAAATCTGAGAGAAGCATACTGATAAGCAGCAATCCCAACAAAGTAAACACTCAGTTGGATACACGAAAGGAACTCAGAGGAGAAGATTTACTGTGAAACAGAACCAAAGAGGTTAAACCATTTGCATCTTTGTGGTGTCCTTTTCTTCAGCTTTGTCTCCTGAGGAAAACATCTCTAAGGAAAGTTAGCTCAGTATCATGTAGGTAGGATGCAGTGGCAGAGTGATACTGTTTGTGAAACCAACTAGCCTGGTAAAAACCTTGAGTTAAATCATGCACAGTCTTTACAATGCTTGGTAGCTCTGTGGAAGGCACATTCATACATGAAAATACTATTTGCTTTATTTATCTGAAGAATCTTGATTATTGCATTGGTTTTATTAACTTTGCATAGTATTATTTCATTTACATTTTGAATATAAAATGTATACATTTATTTTTTCTAGAGCACTGAAACATACCTCAGAAACATCATTTGGAATATAGTCATTCAAAAAATAAATCAATATGTCTTGGTAATACTCAATAAATATTGCTCTAACGTTCCTAGGATAAAAAATATCTTACTGAAAATGTAGGTGACAATACTTTAGTAAGCATTTATTAACCAACAATTGCTAGGCTGAGTAAAACTGAACTCTCAAAAGGATTAAGATGATTTAACTAAAGTCTTTCATTTTTATAGAAGTAATTCATATAATTCACCCAATAGTTCAAAGCAGATATTATTCTAATTCTAAAATTAGTTGCTATACTTCCTCAGAGACCACCACATTTTTTTAATAGAGTAGGGCTAATATAATCTTCAACTACATAAATTTTCTAAGCTCAACCACTTCATACAGAATTTAACTCAAAGGTAGGTTAGCATTAGACTTTTAGTCCACCAGATATAACATCAAGACCTACTGTCAAAACTTAATAACAGCAGATAAACATTTCCATCAGATATCTAAAGAATATCTATCATTCAACTGTATTTTTCCAAGCTGTATGGAGTCTTAGCTGGAGTCCAGGAGAAATTCTATTAATACCTTTCTGGAAAACCATAATTTCTCTGAATGTTCCTATTATTGTTAGTTAAATTAGGAAGTTTACTTAGAGACAATTTCCTCCTGACTTTCAGATACCATAATTCTAACTTGAATATTATGCAGTCAGTAATATTGATAAGATGGATCTCATTATGACCAAGGTAATTATCTATCATATAAATTTTGATTTGCGTCTTATTGCTTATTGATTGATGCACTTTACATGTAATTTCTGTGCTTTCTTAATATTGAAAGGTGCATATAACCTCATCCTTATACAATGGTTTGAGACTTTTGTTTCCAGAAAGCTGCCATGTAATAAAATGTAGAAAAAAATCTCTTAGTATGGTAATACAAGCCACTTAAATTTGTGCAAGGATTTTAAGTACTTTTGTGTGTTTGTTTATGAAATTGACACAATTTTGGCTTTGGGTGAATTTGGCTCAGCACACAGTGAGAGGAATTTGGTGGCCCCAAAACACCCTTGGAGAGCAGAGTAAAAATTCTTTCAAGCTGGAATGGACTGCTTACTGAATTCTTTCCATCTCCAATTCTCATGATTCTGCAATAACTACTTCCTGAACATAAAAATAGGCAGCCAGCAGGACAGTGAAATGGTGGCTGCCATCCACCAGGGAGAAAACGTTCTCTTCTGGGTGAGTAGTCCACAGAGCTGGGCCCATCCCAATTGTCAAAGAGGAGGCTCTCCTCCTCTTCCTCAGGGAAAATGCCTCCTAGCTTTATTTCAAGTTGTTTTACTTCTGAGGGGTTGATATGACCAAAAATACTGAAGTCCTCTGGACATAATCTCAGATAGGAGAGGTGCTCTAAAAATATGGATACCCTTGACTGGGCACCATCAGCTCATACTCGATCCTCTTCATCTATCCCACCCCTGCATTTATCTTCAGTAGAAGTGGTATCCAAATATAAAGTAGATGGCTCGCATCCCATTCCACAGGATCTTGAAATTTCTGTACTTAGTAGAGGATAAAGCAACAGCGTGCTTTAAGTGACCTAAACAAGGGCTTCAGAACAGCTGCTTTCACTTCCAGCTGGATCTCTCAGGCCTCCAGGACAAAGGCACACCAACCCGGGTCACCTTGACAAATTCTCTTTTCCGAGTATTTGGAGATCAGATGTACATATTGCTTAAGGTAAAGATCTCACAACATAAAGCAAAACAATAGCAAGATATCAAAATAACAAAAGTCTTTCTTACCAAACCCCTCTTCAAAAGAAAGTGATTTATTTGAAATGTAGTGGTGCACAGGTTGCAATGGGTATTATTCATAACTTGTGCATTTTCTATCTTTCTGTAATTTATTTAAGTCAGCTTCTATAACTTACTTAAACCAGCTGCTTCTGGATGTATTAGTTTTTCAACATTTGGCATTGAAAGCAGTTATTAAAAGTGATTCATGTAGATTTTGGTGACAGCATTCAGAAAATAAGAGAGATATAAATAACGACACTTGGTTTGTAGTATCCAGATTAAAGTAATAATGGAAGACATAGCAGTTAAAAGCAACAACAACAAGAACAAACAAAAAACTTCATCACTTTATACCTGCCCATTTATTAAGATTTCATATTCTATCAATGACTGTTCTTTCATTCAAGCCTTACTACATTGCTAGGAGGTAAGGCACTAGTGATGTCTCTGTATAAATATTGGAAGCAATGCTCTGAGAGAAATGATATTAACTGGGTTTGCACAACTAGGGAGTACTCAATCAGAGACAATATTCAATTTTACCAAGAGTTCATCATTTAAAATATATTTCACTGAGCTGAAGAGATGACTCAGTAGTTAAGGGTTATCATGGTTCTTGTAGAGGATCCAGGTTCAGCTTCCAGCACCAGCACCAGGAAGCTTATAACCATCTGGAACTCAAGTTTCAGAGGATTTGATACTATCTTCTGCTCCATGAAACAGGCAACTCAACAATACATATATGCAAGGAAGACATTAATATACAAAGCTAAACAAAAATGAAAACACAAATAAAACATTTCATGGTAAAGAAAAAAAAAGATTGAAAGATAAGCAGATATTTATCTTCCAGAGTGCTAATACTCTCTTGCTCATGATCACATTATTCACCCCACATATAAATTAATTATATTTATAAGGAAAATGGAATGAGGGTGGCATTTAACATAGTTAGTGAAGTGAAGGCCTTGGAGTAAGCAGACTGGAGGTTTATCCCAGAACCCACATAACAAAACCAGGAGCAGTGGCTTGGCCTTGAAAACTGAACCCTGAGAAGGTAGACAGAGCTGGAAGGACACCTGGAGCTCACTGACAACCTAGTCTAGCATATAGGGTGAGTCTCAAGACAATGTTATAGACCCTGCATCAAATATCAAGGTGTATAGGTACTGATCCACGGTTGTTCTCTGGCCTGCACATGCACATATGTAAACATGCATGCACACACAAACAAACATATACATACATACATGCTTGCATATATACATACATACACAAAAAAATGAATAACAGAACTGGATAATTTTGAAAGACTACTCTTTTGACTTTAAAAATACATCTCTTAGAGTGAATCAGAGATGAGCTGATTTGGCACCTGCATCTTCTCCCCCCTGCAATTATAGTTTATCATGGTGTTCCCTCCCTCTACATTAAGTGTGTATGTGGGATGTGAGTAAAAAATGTGTATTTCATATCCAAGTCTGGAATGTCAAAAATAAACACCACCCATGGAACACTCTAGACTTCTTTGCTCTCCCAGTTGGCTGCCTGGAATGAGAAGACCTGCCTACCTGACTGAAGAGGCATATCTTAAATGTTGGAGTGCTTCTAGGTGCCCAAATCACCTAGGAAATTTTTCAAATAACCAATAGCGTCAATGGTAAATTGTATTGAGAAGAAATGTATCCTTGTTCTATTCAGCCAGTCTAATTTGAAGATTATCCAATGATAATGCAGGTGGCAGGTACTTATGAAGGAGTCCTAAGTTCAGATGACATTAAAAAAACAATCTCACATAAGGATTTTTTGAAAGGTGAAGGGACATGGGTAGTTTCAGGGGGAGATTTTGGAGGGTAACGTGTGAAGATCTATGAAGATCCTGCCTACAGATGGTAGTAGAGTTAGAGGTCAGTTTAATTAGTAGTAACAAATAATGATTGGCTGGATACCAGCTCAGTTGTTTGGAAAGTATTTACTACAATCCCAGCAGAAAAATGTGTAAATGCAAAGTAAGTACTTGACGGTATCTAGGAATGATTAGTTTTCTATGATAACCGTATTATTATCTGTTGCAATGGCTTCAAAGACTTCTACACCACTCCTAAGGATGCTATTACAGAACCTCTTGCACACTTATGCTTATCACCACTTCTTTCACAATAACAAGAAAATGGGATCACACTGAACAGACCATATAACCCTAACCCTAACTGATCCCCAAATCAAAGGAATTCACAAGGATCACCACACCCTGAAGAGCACCAAAGTACTCTATCACTTTGACTGTTGTAGTCGAAAACCTTAATGTGGTGTGAGTGATAGACAGCTGACAGACTCGTGTATTGCTTCCCTCAAAAGCTTCTACAGGAAGCAAATGCTAGTATAGATACACTTCCGTTGCTGATAAAATCAGAGTTTCGCCTTTGTACTGGCTAGCTTTGATACAAGCTGGAGTCATCAGAGCGGAAGGAGCCATGGTTGAGGAAATGGCTCTTGAGATCCAGCGGTAAGACATTTTCTCAATTAGTGATCAATAGCCAACTGTGGGTGTCATCCCCTGTCTTGGGATCCTGTGTTCTATAAGAAACAGGATGAGTGAGCCAGGGGATGCAAGCCTATAAGTAGCACCCATTTATGGGTGAGCTCCTGCTTCCCCAGGTTCCAACCCTGCTTGAGTCCTTGCTCTGACTCCCTCCAGTGATGGACTGTAATATGGAAGTGTAAGTCAAACAAACCCTTTCTTCCCCATCTTGCTTTTTGGTCTTGGTGTTTTTTTTTGAAGCAAAAGAAACCCTAAGATGCCTCCCAGGTTTGCATTGCTTGGTACCAGTGGGGAGCAGCAGAGGCAATGGAGACACACAGGGATCTTCAGGCCATGAGTAAGGGCTGAGTGAGTAATGGTTTGTGAGGACAAAGCACAGAAATCAAATCCAAGGTGTGGTTTTCAGTGAAAGAGTATTTGGCAGCAGATGTTTCCTGGAGATTTGGAATGAGATACATTTTTTCTACATTCATACATTTATACCAATTTAGGAAAAAAGATGGGCTCAAAATTTGACCAAAGTTTAGTGTCTAGTACTAGGTAGAATGAAGATCCAACTTCATTTATTAGACTAAATCATAAAAATAAAGAGTTTGGATACCCAAAACTCATGTAAAGCAAGATGTGATACATACATCTATAATCTAAGTACCTACAGTAAAACGGGTCGTGTCAACAGGGGAATCTACCCAACATCTAACCTGGCAAAGATCATGATGACCAACAAGAGACCCTTCTTCAAAGAAGGTGGAAGACAAAGGTGGACACTTGAAGTTGTCCTCTGATTAAATCCATATGCCATAGTAAAAACACTCCCTCTCACATACACACACGAGTATGCACATATGCACCACACATTCACATATTTTGTAATATGTAAAACTATAATAGAATTCCCAAGGCTGTATTCAGTATGGGTTGTACTTTATATGTATGGAACTACCTGAGATATCACAAGCTCACGTGTTTTAAACATCCAAGGGTATAGTGGATGATTTCGTGTAGTCTTCTGTGACTTAGACTAAGTCTATAGACATACTAGTGTTAGAGCCTGGATGACTTTTGAGCATTTTGCTTGGGCCTCTGCTATCTTCCTTTTTTATCAAACATCAGATACATAACTATTGATTTTAACCTATCTAATTGGGATTTGGTACCAGACATCAATAATAAACACATGAAATCTATACCAGTTCCATGAGGGGGCTGCCATCATCATTGGTGGATACTGCCAAGATGATTGATTCTACTAGATTATACAATGCTGACAAGGTTTGGATGATGTTTTTCTTAGAACTTTCAAAAGAAAGTTTTGAATGCAAATTGGGAAAGAACACATTTCCAGAATGGTACTTGAGTTGGGACATATAATCCAGGCAGTTTTGTCAGAGTTTGTTTGGTAGGATGGGGAAAGATTTTCCTGCAAGAAAAAAACAAAACAAAAAAACAACAACAAAAAAAACACCATCAGTAAAAATTTAAAAGAAAGAAATATACCTCCTGGGTTAATTTTTAATATACAAATGTGTCCATGATGGTGGGAAGACTTGATACTTAAAGCAAACATAAAATTTTTCCAGTGGACAGGGCTATGGAGCAATCAGTACAGTGTGCAAGCATTCAGGAATGGGAAAAACATAAAGAATGTTCTCTTCAAATCAATGTAAGTGCTTTAAAGGCAATCTAAGTCACTAAAGCTAAGTCTCTGTTTGCAAAGGTTGATGTGTTTTCATATAGCACACCTTGAAGTGACAATATTGTTGGTAGAGATGTTCTGTAAGTCTTTAGGGGATGGATGAAACTGAAATCAGCTTCATCTGAAGCATAAGTTTAAAATTTGAATTCGACTAGGGACAAAGTCAGAGTGAGAAGGTGCTGGCTTTGGGTCATACCCAGACATACCATGGTAGTGCAAGTCAATGCGACTGAAATAGTTTCAAATAAGCCCTTTGCCCATAAGCACTTTAGGATGGAGTGAAGACCTGAAATATTCATGTGTTTGCATTTCCACAGTGACAGGAGCAGCTGACATTGTCAACTGTAACGTTTTCCTGAGGGCTTATTTTAACAGTCTTACTTTCACAGTATGTGACATTCAAATTCTCATAATAAAAACAAATAATAAAATGTAATATCATAGTAGACTTACTTCAGCTTAGGGGTCTTTTTCAGCACCCATTTATGCTGTCTTTGTGTCTCGAAGACACTCACTAGGAACTATTTATTCATTCATACCAAGGGCATAGGACTACACATTTAATCTATATGCCTCCCTATGGGAGCAACTGAACTTCTAAAAATTTTCTCTTGTGCTTAGTTAATTGGCATATAGAATACTTCTTTAAGGTTACTGGTACTGGAATATAATACCTAGATTTAAATTCTATGTCTGCTACTTTCTCTGTCTGAGACCTTGACAATCCTTTAAATTATCTGCATCTTTGTAATCTTATCCATAATGGAGATATAATCATAGTAGCTATCTCACTGATACATTTTGAGTCTTAAGAAAATTAAGTTTGATCTTAATTCCCTTAAAAATTAGAATCAGGGAGAGCCCTAGGGAGGCGGCTCTGTGGGCCAGCAGTATTAATTTCAATTTCAGAAATTGAGAAGATGACATCTTCAGGACTTTTGCACCCAATGTGTTTTATCTGTTTAGTCTCAAACACCAAATTATGTTATGCTTCCATATGTGTATAATATCAACACTACATTAATTGTTCTCATCAATTCTGGGTTCATAAGAACATAAATTCCTTTCTTATCAACTTTAGGGGCACAGGAAAAATGAATATTATTATATGGATAAGTTGCCAACTAAAATATACAATTTGGTAGATATTTGCTATACAGTAAAATGCAAACCATGGGTTATTTAGTTCTATGGAATCAAGAAAAATGAACAATAATTTTAATGAAATTTATAATTTTTGATTTTACTTCATAATCCATATTGCTTCAAAATGTTTATTTTCCATTTGGATTGGACAAATCCATAATCACTGTGAGAGTTTTTAATATCCACTTAGCATAAATTATTAACTCTTTCTCACTAAATACAGAGGACTTGCAGGTAAGATTAACTAGTGTGGTTTCAAAACTAAATAAAAAATTGGTTACAAAGCAAGCTGCAAAACTCAGTGTCATCTAGAAAACAATTCTTGGTGATTCTGGATTTTAGAAATTAGAAAGAAATCAGAGAAGGATAAAATTAAAAATCATGTACAGAAGAAAATTTACTCCTAATATCCAATAATACATATTTAAAACTAAAGAAACATTATTATCTGTGAGTTAATGAGCAAATCACATGCAACACAAGCTTTATGAAGAAGCGAAGGAAGGAAGGAAGGAAGGAAATAAGAAAAGAAATCAAAGTAAAGAAAGCTCTGAAGGAAAAGAATATAAACTGTAAAAGCCAAACACTGAATTAAAAAACTAAACAAGACAATCAAGATTATTCCTATACAATTACAGATGACATGTTTCCAAATTTACCCAAGACTAAGGAAGACAATGAACAACTGTAGAGTTTAAGTGTCAAATGTTTAGTAAGCCATAACAAACTCTCAATAGATAGTAGGAATAAAAAATGGTTGATGGCTATTTTCTAGTAAATAATTAAAAATTGTAACAGAACATAAGTAGTAATTAAAAGAATAATGGTCATAAAAATTCAACTGATTATCAGAGGCCCTGATTGGTTCAGAGGTGTTTCTGGAGTTCTTTCACAGGCCAGAGCTAGAAACCTGTATTGAAATTTTATTTTCTTTTTTAATTTTTATTTTAATTTTTTCCTGTACTCATCACTGCTTCTCCTCCTTCCCCTTCTCCCAATCCTCTCCCAGTCTCTTCCCACCCTAGCCCCCATCCATTCCTCAGAGAGGGCAGGGAATCCCAAACTGAGTCAATTTGGTTGGTCTGGCATGTCCAGTTGAGGTAGGACTGAGGCCCTCCCCCTTGTATCAAGGCTGAGAAAGATATTCCCTTGCAGGGTATGGGCTCCAAGAAGCCAGTTCATGCATCAGGAATAAACGCTGGTCCAAGTGCAAGAGGTTCCACAAACTTTCAAATCCATTCGACTGTCATCTACACTCAGAGGGTTTAGAGCCATTCCATGAAAGTGTCAGCTGTCATTTCAGAGTCTTTGAGCTCCAATAGCAAGGGACAGCCTACTTTGTAGATATCCTCATCACGATCCTGATCCCTTTGCTCATGTAATCTCTCCTCCCTCTTCAGCTGGACCAGTAGCGGTTCTATAATGGCAATTAGGGTGGTCATTCATATGATAACAGGGAAAGGCCATTGCTTGGAGTCCTAGCTGGGCTCATCTTGTGGGTTCGTGGGTGTTTTCCTACCTCCAGGTTTCTCTCTAATCCCACAATGACTCCCTTTATCAAGATATCCACTTCTTTGCTCCCCCTCTCTGTTGCTTCTCCCCTGTCATTCTACCATCTCATTCTCTCATGTTATCTTCACACCTCCCCTTGCTCCCCCTCCCCCCTTATAGAACCTCTCTATTTCCCCTTTCCAGGGGGATACATGTCTCTTTTAACTTTCTCTTGTTAACTAGCTGCTGAGAGTGGTATGAATTGTAGCCTGGTTATTCTTTGCATTAAGTTTAAAATCCACTTATGAGTGAGTACATACCATGTCTGTCTTTCTGGGTCTGTGTTAACCCCACTCAAGATGATGCTCTCCAGAACTACTCATTTGCCTGCAAATCTCAGCGTGTCATTTTTTTCCCCTCCTGAATAGTACTCTATTGTGTAAATGTACCATTCTTCAATTGAGGAGCATCTAGGTTGTTTCCAGGTTCTTGCTATTACAAATAATGCTTCTATGAACATAGTTGAGCTAATGCCTTTGGAGTAAGAATATGTGTCCCTCGAGTTTATTCCCAATAGTGGTATTGCTGGATCATTGAAAAGATTTATTCCCAGGTTTCTGAGGAACCACCATACTGATTTCCAAAGTGTCTGTACAAGTTTACATTCCCACCAGCAATGGAGGAGTGTTTCCTTTGTTCCACATCTCCTCAAGCAGCATAGGTTGTCATCTGTGTTTTTGATCTTAACCATTTTGACAAGTGTAAGATGGTATTTTAAAGTTGTTTTGATTTATATTTCTCTCATGGCTAAGGATGTTGAGCAATTCTTTAAGTGTCTTTTAGCCATTTGGAGTTCTTCTGTTTAGCTCTGTACTCCATATTTTAAATGGATTATTTGACTTCTAGTTTCTTGAGTTCTATATATATTTTAGAGATCAGTACTCTGTCTGATTTAGGATTGGTGAAGATCTTTTCCCATTCTGTAGGTTGTTGTTCTGTCTTATTGGGCTTGTCCTTTGCCTTACAGAAGCTTTTCAGTCTCAGAGGTCTCATTTATTATTTATTGCACTGAGTGTCTTGCTACTGATGTTATATTTAGGAAGTGGTTCCCTGTTCCAATGTGTTCAAGGGTATTTCCCACTTTTTTTTCTATCAGGTTCAGCGTAACTGGGTTTTAATATTGCATTATTACTAAGAATTCTGCCTGTGTTCATAAAACATGAGGGAGGAGGAAATAAAAATGAGAAACTTGGTGTCTTTTTAAGGTAAAATTTCAAACCAGCAAAGCATTCAGGCTGTGACATGGTTTTTCATTACTTTAGAGGGGGTGAGCAGGTGGGAGGAGCAGGTTTGATGAGTAAAGGAAGGTAGAAGAGTTTAATATTGCCATCAAGACAAAGATGTTAAATAGATCAGCACCATTAAGTGAGAAACACAGAGTACTGCTACCCTGGGACACTAGGAGCAAGAGCATTCTGAAGACTTCAGCTTAGAAACACACCAGTTCATTTAAAAGGAGAGCTCATAACCTAAGGATGCCTCTAAGTGTGTTCCCTGCTCCAAAACAAACACCCAGAGAGGTTTTCTAAAGTTAGAACACCAAACTTCATAGAAGTAGGTACAGCTATGTTAGAAAAAGGCCAGACTATCTTGAACTGGTAGCAGCACTTGGCAGGATGTCCTCATGGTGCTGGTTTTGTAAACCTGCACAATTCAAAAGAACCAAGGAAGCCTAGATCATGCTTCCAGATAGTGACAGAGAAGTTAGGCAATATGTGGCAGCATCATATCCTCTGAAAGGAGACTCTGAGAGGTTACTGTGTACAACCCTGAAAGGGAAGCCTGTGTTGCAATTGATACTCTAGGGTGTTGAAGATACCAGGACCATGAGTACCAAGAAAATATGAGGTATGGAGCTGAGCTTGCTTAGAAGAAAGACTAGAAAGATCTTGTATGCTACAGGTAACAGAACTGTTAATTCATTAATTTTTCAAAAGATTAGGTTTTCCTAGTATTGCCTTGTGAGTTTCTTTATTCAACCTATTGGTTTCTGTTTTGATCATTTAAGTGATTTCAGACATGCTGTTTACATCAGTCCCATACTGACCTGGTTTCAACCCTTTCTATGTCACTCTCTCAAATTCATGACCTCTTTTACTTTATGTAAATCTACGTTTCCAAGTTTTACTGTTTTCTTTCTTTTTGATGTTAAAAAGTACCATTACTACTTCTTGTAATACTGATATATTAATATCAAATTCTATCAGGTTTTGTTTGTCTTAGAAAGTATTTACCCTTCACTTTTGAATAATTTAATAGGCTATAGAATAATAGTGTTATAGTTTTTAAATCTTAATATATTTCTTTTTATAGTAATAGAACATTGTGATATTTGTTTTGCAGTGCTTTTGATCTCTAACATTTCAAGTTTTTTTTTTTAATTTTACCTCTGCTTACATTAATCTTTTGTTCATTAAAGCTCTTGGCACATTAAATCTCTTTTTAAAAAATTCTTATCCTCTGTTTCTAAAACACCTGACATATTTGACTATGGTCTGAAGCTTATTCATTCTTTTACACTATGAGTTTTGATTCTAGGGTGTCTTGTAAACTTTTTTAAAGTGGGTAAACAGAAGTTCAGTTATACAATAATACCATGTGACTGTTTTATAGACCTATAGCCACATAGTCACTTGTGATCCTGAATCACAAGACTGAACTTCAAAAGCCATTCTTGGACTTCCTCCCTCCTGCTCCTTCTCTCCCTCCCCTCCTTTTTCCTCCTCCACCTTTGTTTTTCTTTTTCTGGTTGTGTGGAAAGAGTAGAGAGGGTACAGCTGTTCATTTCTCTTGTCTTCGAAGATGCTCCACAGAGGCCTGGAATTTGCTCCATTTCTCAAGTGGGCTAGAGTCTGATATTCCTACTCTGTGACTCACATCCACCAAGGTTTCTGCTCAGAGTTTTAGATTTCTCCTTGGTTAAAATTTGGATTTTCTGTATCTATCTGTTTTTGTCTATAATCTGGAGACATATTGTTTACAGTTCTATTTCTCTGTTTTTATTTACAAAGAACTGCTAATTTTTAGTTTGGCTACACACACACACACACACATACACACACACACATTCAAATACACAAACACACATTATTTGAAGACTTCAAGCCTTGAAATAGTAAATTAGGAACAAGATCTCTCCTATTTTAGACTTTCCCATATGCATATGGTAAGTTTTGAACAAAGTCAGCCCCATTTTTCTCCACCAACTCCTACCTTATCTTTACTATTTCTTTTCTCAAACAATTTAGTTTCTATCCATGGGAAAGTCTATTTAGTGCAGCCAATATGTGTCTAGTTATCTTAGTTAATTTTCTATTGCTATGCAAAAGCACTGTGGCCATGGCAGCTTGTAAAAGAAAGCAATTGCTTTAGAGCTCACAGTTGCAGAAGGATAGAGCCCATGATCATCATGGTGGGGAACATGGCAGCAGGCATACAGACATGGTCTGGGCAGGGCAGTTACTTATAGCTTATGTCTTGACCCATAAGCACAAGGCTGACAGAGATATGCTGTACGCTTTTGAAACATTTAGGCTCACCCACAGTGACATACCTTTTCCAACATGGCCACACCTTCTAACCCTTTCCAATTAGTTCCCCTAACTCAGGCCCCGTGTGTGTGTGTGTGTGTGTGTGTGTGTGTGTGTGTGTGTGTGTGTGTGTTTGTGTGTGTGTGTGTGTGTGTCTTGGGGGGTGAGAGTCAGCAATGTTCCAGAAGAAGGTCTTATGCTCACTGTGGTAATTTAAATGAGAATGGCCTCTGGTTATTACAATCTTTAAGCTTCCTCTTCTGGGATCTTGTTTGTTGAGCCTTAGGAAGAGGATGTGATATAAATGTTCCATTTAGAGCACTTCCTAGTCTCTTATTTCCTGCACATTAACTGATTATGAGTGTCTGTATAATCACTCAACATCTACTGCATCAAAGAAGTTTCTCCCATGACAGTTGAGAGATGCATAAAGATAAAGTCATAAGGGGAGATTATAACTTTGTTTATCAGAAGTTATAAGTTCTCCCTAAGACTTATGACCTACCTAACCTTAGGTTCTTGGCTCAGTTAACATCACCAGACATGAGTTTGATTTATAAGGCAGGCATCAGAAAGTGGTGGGGCTTACTCCCATAACATTAATGCCACTATTGTACAGTGGGTATAGCTTGCCACGTCTGTCTTTATTGTGGTTTGTAGAGTTGGTATGGGTAAGACTCCTTTGTCTTTTTTTTTTTTTTTTTTTTTTTTTTTTTTTTTTTTTTTTTTTTTTTTTTTTTTTT
>PVIH01014623.1:0-30277 GCA_004025045.1 Sigmodon hispidus | reverse complement strand
TTTGGAGGGGGGTAAGACTGTTGATAAAATTTTTCTTCACTAGGTATGTATAGTACCTTCTACTACTGTGAAATCTATAAGTAGGGATGAAGCTTCTAGGTAAGTATGGCCTCAATTTCTCCAGGTTCAGTGAGTCAAAGAAGTGATATTTTCAGTCATAGGGACTTACCACCACATTCTGCAGGATAACCAATAGCATTGCCAACAATCTTTATTATGTGGAAGAATGTCTCTGGGACCCCACTCACCAGAATCTTGGACAGAGATAAGCCATACTTGGCACTGGCCTTTGTATTTGTTATCCTATGCAGTTTGGTACAATCATTATTCTCTGTTATAGGGTAACTCCACTTGTAGTCCTTTTATAATGTTTAGTAATGTTATTCAATAATGGAAAGTAAACCAATTTAGATTTAATTTATCAATTGCTCAATGTTGAATTGTAAACATCAAATGAGATAATGACATTTAAAGAATATTTTATGATATTAAGTAAACTCCCTAATGTTTTACTACTTTTATATTTCACCAGCAAAATATTGAATTTTCTATGTTGAACTACATTATTGACTGTGCCCTACAATCTTCATTTCATGTTTTTGGCATTGGGTGCCATGGAGTTAATTTGGTTCTAACCCATAGATGAACAAAATTTCTTTAATACAACTGACTTTAGGTCTTCTCATTAGGATAATTTTTTAAAATTCTATATTAGTTTTAATGATTTCCAGTGGAATTTCTGCTAGTTGCAAAGAAAGGATTCTTGAAAGGTGACAAGTATTGTAAACTCATTCATTAGCTATGTTGATTTTTTTTTTCTGTAAAAAATTAAATGCTACTTATAAGTATTGTTCTTTTTGTATTTGATTGCTGTCTGGTAATAACTGAACATTGATTGTAGGCAGATTCTGGGAGAAGTCCTGTAGTAGAGTTAGGTCCTGGCTCCTAAGGAGGACTTCAATCTGTGTCAGCCATAGTGACTGAACCTATTGAGGACTACTCCTCTGGTGATGTAGCAGTGAGGACACCAGGGAGGATATAAAAATGACCTGGCTGTGAGCTCTTATCCATCACACATCCTTACCTGGAGAAATATTTACTCAAGCAGTTGAGACTAAATCTCCTTGCTAGGTAACAGGCTAAAATACTGTTGTATATAACTAGACTGAATAACTCACTTAAATCAAGACAAATAAAACATATTACATAAAGGTACACAGAGAGAGAGAGACAGGAGAGAGAGACAGAGAGAGACAGAGAGAGAAAGAGAGAGAAAATTATTGATAGTTTTTTTTTAAAAAAAAATATTGTATTTGTTTTTGCTTCTTAGTGTGCATGTGTGTCGGAGGGTGTGTGTGTGTGTGTGTGTGTGTGTGTGTGTGTGTGTGTCAGAGGGTGTGCTTGTGCACGTGCATTGGTGTAAAATGCAGCATGAATGTACAGGTCAAAGGACAACTTTTGGAGTTGATTCTCTCCTACACTTAGACAAGTCCTAGGGTCAAACTCATGTCTACAGGCTGGCATGGCAAAAACCTTTGCCCAATTATCTACATAGCCATATTCTGACAGTTTAAAGAAAACATTATTTTATTCTCTTTACCTCTCTTTCTATGTTTCTGATCAAGGGGTGGTGTGTATATGTGTTTCCACATTTAAATTTTTTGTTATAATTTTGCTAAAGAGTAGACTGAAATAAAAAATTAAGCAGAAATATGTTTGGGATAGTGGCTTTAGGAACACATTTTTGAACAGCAAGTACTAAGTGGTGGTTTTTTTTAACTTTATTTATTTATTTGTCTTGGTGTTTGCCTGGAACTGGAACTGGAACTACAGACAGTTGTGAGCTGCCATGTGGGTGCTGGGAACTGAACTCAGGTCATCCAGAAGAGCAGACAGTGCTCTTAACCTCTGAGCCATCTCCCCAGGCCCCTAAGCGGTGTTATTTAAAGTGAATACTTTTATTTCCAAGACATTCTGAAATCTATGGGGCATTGTTTGTTAGGCACAAACAGACGTTGAATATGCGAGGGCTATTTGGAGGGCTGGCTGACACCCCGTGTTTCTTTGTAGAAAATGAAGAAAGTGATCAGGAGTGTCGCTCTTGCAGTGCTTAATTTACTGGATTAAAATCAGACAGTGTAGGTTTATTTCAGTCCTTATTATTAGCTTGCAGATTCTTGGGTTTTAGTTTTACATATCCAAAGGGGCTGTGGTAATAAAAGATTGATGGTAACAGGCTAAAGATCAAACGGAATGGTTTCAGTATGAAATCAATTCAATGTTTCTTTTTAATAATAAAAAAAAATTTAAAAACCCCAGAAACTCATGGGATTTTTTATTTTTCAAAAAGAACTTTGAGTGACATTTCCCCAAATGACTATGAATAAAACCCAACACTATGGACCACATGTGTAGTGCAGGGCATTTGCCACAATCTTCTACTCACAGGTGGTGTGTGCTAATGAAGGGGGTCTACAGTTCAACCGGTTCAGAATTGCTGTGTGCCAGGCTTTGGTAGGGCATTACATCTTTAAGAGGCAAAGGAGATGACTCACTTAACTTTTGTTCTGAGAAGTGTTGTTTATAGATTTGACTGATGGACTTTCATTCTTACTATGTGCTACTACCAACGGAGACATTATCTGCAGGGGTCACTTATTTTTATGTTCTAATTATATCCCATTAGTCATCTATTTCTAGAGGGAAATCCCACACAGCCATCTTCATAGAATCTTATATGTCATAGAATTTCAGTCTAAAAGGCCTGGGCTCTGTTTGCAAATGTTAAACTTGAACCACTAAAATCAGAGGTTTTAAAAGTTTTGGAATTGCAAGGGGGCTTTATTTTGGCTCAAGTAAGCAGTTGAGCCTCAGTTACCTCATATGCGAAATGAAAAGGCTAGAGTAAATAATTTAGAGATAACTCCCAGCATTTATATAAACCTACTAGTCACATTTAAACAAATATACCTAAATTTTTAGTTGTTTAAATAGTTTTTGGAAATGTCATAGAACAAGATAAATAATTTTCATAGTTCTTGGAGTGGGAAGATAAAACTGGGAAAAAGTAGAGTGACATCTGGGTGTGCTTATTGTATTTACTGTCTTCCAGATTGGTTCCTGAATTCTCCACAATCATGGTGTCTGATGACACTTTGGGCATAAAATGCTAGAAATACCCTCCTCCTGAGCACCCCTCGGTCTTTTGTTGGAACTTTTCTGCTCATTTTAAGAAGTTCAACATAAAATTGTAACCAAATCTACTAAATATTTTGTCCTCAAGATTAGTCCTGGCCAACAACCTCAGACAAAGAATGCCTTCCCTGGCCTCCTCAAGATTGAAGAGGATCTGAGGTCACTCTTGACTGAAAAAAAATATGCTTACATGAAAAAAGCATTAAGGGCATTGAAAGTCTTTCTATTGCCACTCTTTGGTAGTGTCTAGAAGTCTGGTGTTTCAGGGAAGGGTCTCTGAGCCATCAAGAGAACAATATGGCAGTATACTTCAAAGCCCTCAGTTCAGCCAAGAATTTCTTCAAAACCAAAGGCAAGGATGCTGATGGCAGGTGCAGGTTAAAAGCTGTGTCTGGAGAAGCTGTTCTCAGAGATATGCCTTGACCCACACCTCCGAGATCTCCAAAACTCCACACTCATGTGCCTCTTCTGTTTTCCTTCCTGACCTCACACACCCTTCAACTGGACCTTCAGGTTTCCATTTCCATTTTCAGAAAGGTCTAGCTAAGATTTCCTAACCATTTCAAGTCATAGCACATTTTCCTACACAATTTAGTTCTTATTTCAGTCATTTCTGCTTTTATTTAGCTACAGTATGGTCGGTGCATTAGCGTTAATCAGTTTTGTGTGGTATAAATCTGAGTTTACACCAGATTTATACCCAGCATAAATGTCATGATTTCCAATCTCCTTCTGCAAGTTGGGATTTTAGTTCTGACTACTGTTCTGTCTCTGAGATAGGATGTGACTGGAAAGGAAGAAATACATAAAAGCTCTAGACTGTGGCTTATTGTTTAATATCTCTATAGTCTTGGGAGACTGACAGTCTATTTGATATTCCATTTCCGTGGTAACGAACTGAAGTGGGACCTTTCTATTAGTTTGCAGTGACATGCCATGCATGTCACCCATACACAACATGAACATACACCCTTCCAGGACTTCTCACAATTCAGTTTACCACTGTGACAACATTGTATAAAATGGCCTTTTTTCATGCAATCCTCTCACATTTACTAAATCTTTCCGAGAATAGGAAACATCTTATTTGCCTCCATAGACACATATATTTGTATAATAAAGAACTCTTGCATAATGAACAGATAAGTGAATAATAAAACATTTTCCTGGTAGAGCAAAGCTCTTTTTACTATTTCCACCCTTTTGAGCCCCTTTAGTTTAATACTGTCTACCTATGCCAAATATACCCTGAGCAGAGTGACTAATCAAAGCTACTTCAAGTCCGAGGACTCATTAGCAGAATCCCTGCAGGGTGAAACCATACCCTTCCTCCTTCCTCACCTAGTCATGCTGACAAAAATGTAGGTGCTTTAGTCAAGCGCCCAGAGCCCACACCCTTCTTTAGACTGTTCTTGGCCCCTTAGGCACAAAGTGTTCCAAAATCTGAGTCAGCCCTCCCTGCCCATTTACATGCTTGGCTGTGGTCCAAGACTAAGATAAGAAACCACCCAGGTGTTGTGCCTCAGAAAGCCAGAAACACGGTGGTCTTGGCCAGCTGAGACCAAATTAACCTAGTTTAGAATCAAGTAGGCAAGGCCCTGCCTGGAGCCAGAATCGTGAGCCTCGTGGTGTCTGTATAGAAGGCTATATAACATTTGGTAAATCACTTGTCTTTTCTGTCTCTCCTCTTCTCATCCTGGAAGTGAGTGGGTTTAGCCAAATGACCTTAGAATTCTCTCTAATTCTCAAGACCAGGATGTGTAATTAAGGGCAGGCTAAGCATTTTATGTTAAAGACTCATGGTATTTACTTGCCTGTAACAACCCCATCCCTAGAGGCAAAAGTACCGCTCTAGCTCACTGTAGGCAAGGTTTGCAGAGCACATGAGCCATTGGATCATGCCACTGAGGCTTAGGTGGTACCATCTCAGCAAAGCTAATTCTTTAGGGTAATGCTATTGTCATTCTAAGGAAGAACCTTGACTTGGGCCATATCTATTACTTAGATGAGCAGTTGATGCTCTGTACTGAGTAAAATACAGTTGTGCCAACTCTCCTGCAGACTGCCTGAGGAGTACATGATGACCATGCATTTCTATGCTGTAGGTAAGCTGGAAACAGACAGTAGTTCCTGTGGAATGGATTATTAATAAAACTAATAACACAGCAATAGCACAATCACCTATTACTCAGTGTGAACTGCCTTAAAGACTGTGTGTCGGACTCTTTATATACTTTATCCTCATAACCACCCTCTTACACCAGTATCTTCATCCTTATACCAAGAAAAAAAGCGTAGTGAAGTTATAATGCCATTTAAGCAGAATTGGCTAAATAAACAGGCTGAGTAAAACTAGAGGACAGTCATAATGCATCACCTCTGTGCAGATATTAAACACAGAAAGAATTTTGCAGTATCATTCTCTGTGGTTTTCATTATGCTGTAGCAGCTGAGTAACGACTTTCTTGAAGTTTCCACTTCCAGGAATGAAAATCGAAGGTGAGGCAAAATGAACTGTTGCTACATCGCCCACTTGATCTTCAGTGCGGGGCCTTCCGAGCAAGCTGACAATGTGCACCGGATTCGTCATGGTTCAAGTGTGGCTTAGTTCATAAATGCTCCAGAAAACTGGTCTCTGTGGTGAATCATAGGGCGTCAATATGAACGGATGGTGAAGTGGGGGTAGTGCAGGATTTGAACAGATGAGAAGGCAAAGGTGAGCAATCAAGCAGCCATCATGATGATGATCCAGATGTGAAGGATTATGAGCCAAGTGTGCTCATGGTGCCCAGTCTTGAATGTGCTTAGCTCTTTCTGGAAGCAGAAGAAGAGATTGTGTTGGGGTTTGGATTCCACAAAGGCTTTTGTGCTCAGTCTGAAACTTGGGGGTAATTCACTCCATGAGGAGCAGCAGGGGGCTGCATTCAGTCTGTCTGCAGGGCCTCACCTGCTTGGGTTCCACAGCAAGCTGTGCTCTTTTAGCACTAATGTCAATTGTTACACAAAATAAATCATTTACAGTTTCCAAAGAAGTTATACTTGTAAGTCTTTCTTTAGGAGAAAGAAAATTGAAGCCACAGACTCTGAGTAAAGTTACATTTGTTGATAGGGTCAGTGGTCATTTTGTCATTAGCTAAAAGTCAATGCCTAGAAAGCTAAGCTTGCTGTGTGGATAAACATCCCGGAAGGAAGCAAAACAGAACCGATGCTTTGATCTCTCCTTTATCTCCAGATGTCAGTAATCTGATAGATGATGAAGTTAGCCATGCTTTAGCAAGACATGTGCTCAGCCAGCTACCTCTGCCAGCATCAGCATTAGGGTACTCTCTATCAGTCTTTGGACATCTGTTAATTTCTACTGACTGAGCTTCCTAAATCGCCCTGAATTCAATTTTCATTAGAACCCAATTTCATTCCCTCCATTTCCTCCTTCTACTAACTATTGCAGTCGTTTTTATTTATCAGCCCATTCCAATGTAAACTGGGTTATTGAAGAATTATAAATTATAAAATACCACAACATGTGAAACCCTCTGTGCTTGTGTATGGCAGAACATATCTCCAAACACTTTCTTTTCTGCTTCAGGACCCTTGTTGCTTACTAGCCTTTCACCTGTTCCTGGGCTATGCTCAGTTACTTGAAATCCCCTCCCTAAACCTGGAGTATTCTCTAAAGCCATAATGTCTCTGATTGTGTTGATTGTGTTAGTCAGATTTTTTATGGCTATGAGACAACGTATCTGAGAGAAGGAAAAGTAGTTTAAAGGAAGAAGGATTGATTTGGGCTACAGAATTGAGAGGTTTGACTTCACTGTGTCTTAACTTTATTGATGTAGGCTTGTGCTGAGATGGACCATCACAGCAGGGGAACACTGTAGAGCATGCTGAGTGACATTCAGGAAACAATGACAGGGAGAGAGAAAGGTGCAGGGCACAATATAACCCTGAGTAACCTACTTCCTCCAGCTAGGTGACCTCCCAAAATAATGCCACCAGATTAGGACCAAGAATTCAATGCATTAGCCCATTGGAGATAGTACAGATTTAAGCCAGGAGAGTGACCCTGTCAAATGAACTGTCATAACTGACCTTTCTTCTTTTGACTATGTCTTTTTCAGTTTTTAATATGAATATGAAAAGGAAAGGTTATTATAACTATGATTATCTGTAAAGGCCTCATAGAAAAGAACTTTTGAAAAAAATCATCCCCTAATCACTAGGTGCGTTTTCCCTTTTCTGAGGAATACATATTTTAGTTTTTAATTTTTATTATGTTGCGGAAATTACATATAATCATTATTATTCAATCAATTCTGGAAAGTTCATAAAAGAAATTTTAAGAATTTCTACCACTCAAAAACAACCATTATTGCATTATTTACATGTCATTTTAGATCTCCATAGACAGGTAGATAATCAAAACAAATTTATATGTAGGTGGACAGAATAATTGAAGTAATTTTAAAGTTATATTCACAATTTTAAGGAGCACTAAACATAATGTACTTGAAATGAATGGTACTGAAGGTATTTAGCAGTGCCTCAAATGAAAGCTAAGGACTTGCAGATATGTATTTCTGCCTCTCAGGCTTTACTAATACACACATTCACAAAGTAAAATTTTACAAATATTTGTAGACATCTGTAAGTTTGCCTAGTCATAATCAATATGCTCAGTCTTCCTATCTGAGACATTATCTATTTTAAATGTTCCTTATGTTTCTTCAAAGCTATTTGCCACCATTATCTATCCTCTACTGTGACCTACAGGGTTGATGGCTGAATAGTTTGGGCACCAGAAGAACAGAAGGAAATATTTTCTTGCATAACCTTCTCTTTTGCCCTAGTTAACAATGTCTCTCACTTAGGCTACAGCAATTGAGCTACAGCTCCAGGAAATTCTCTCTCCTACAGCAATGGGTCTCCAGGTGTAGTGATTGTCTCTTTTGCTTAGTGCGATATGACACTTCATCATCCCTCTTTGTTTAACCTCAGTTCTGTCTTCAACTTTATAGCTTGACCACTAAGCATTCTTCAGCAACAGTGGGCCATCTGTTTTCTGCTTCAACTCTGGCTGACATAGTACCTAATAACTCCTTTCTACGAAAATTACACTTTCTCTCAACATTGATCTAGAGATATGTAGACTATGACTTTTCTTGCTGCCCTGATAGTTAGCTTGACAATTGTAAACACTGACTTCAATTTCTATTTATTCCTTTATACACTTTTGATATGCCTTGACTTCCCAATAGGGAAGATGAATAATTTAGCACCCCTACAGTTTCTAAGAAAAAGGATTTGTCAATCAGACAAAGAGAGGCATGCTGGCAATTATTAATAGAAAATCATCATGCTGAAACTATTTTTCACCTTGGTTTTCCCACTATACTTCCCATTCTAGCTGAAGTTTTATCCTGATTACATATAAATATCTGTAGCATTAAAATATTATTTTGAGCTTAATTTCTAGGACACATCACAAGCTTTTTCCTCTCATACAAATGCAAGATGTGTTCATTGATAGAAGCTCTGTGGAATGCTAGTGCTATAAAGTCAGATTGCTACTGAGAGTTACCCTTCAGATGACTACAACAACAATGATCTGAGAAAACTTATTGGGCCAGAAAAAAAAATTAGAAAAGTTTATTTTTTTTTCACATTGAAATCTCTAGAATAGCCACATATAAAATACTTTGCTAGGGTGCCCAGCAAACCACAGTCCATGTGCATCAGACCCTAGATAAAAATTGCCTATGCAGAACTGTGACTTCTTTGAGTTTTCCTCAGGTTTTTGGTGGAACACAGGTTAGGAAGCCATGTGGCCCTGATCTGTTTCCTCACAGACCTGCCCAACACCATCTTCACATCAGATTCCTTCAAGTTATTCTTTCCTTGCTTGAAAATTTGATTATTTTGAGAACTGCATGATGGATACTGTACTTACACACCAGTTCTACCCTCATCTCTCCTTTGTAATTCCTCTTTTTGTCCCCATTCCCTCTCAGATTCATGACATCTTCTTTTAATATTATTATTGTTAAACACACACACACACAAATACAAGCTGCTGAGTTTATTTAGCGTTGCTTCCATGCACATGTATTTAAGGCTAACTATTTAGGACTGAATGAATAACTTGCCTCAGAGCCGTCTGCCACTACTTAGGACCCCCAAAATAACTCAGACACTTATATTAATTTCATCTTGTTTGACCTATGTCTTTGGTACATTTCTAGCTAGCTCTTTTATTTTAATTCAACCCATTTCCATTAATCTGTCCTGCTACGTGGCCCATGGCTCACTTGTGTTCCTTACATGCTTCTTCTTAGGCCACTGGATCAAGTCTCTCAATTCTACCCTCCCCTTCTACCTATACTCTGATTTCTCTGCCTACCTATGGTGCCCACCCTGGCCAAAACAGTTCCTTTATTTAACGAAAACAGGAAGACATTCCTACATCACTATCCCTCAGAACTGTAAACTTGCTTAAAGAAGAAAATCTCTCTTTTCCAAAGTTTTCCAGTCTGATGGGGAAGACACAGGAATTCTGACATCTATGGAACATCTGCAAGAATGGGCTGTGAAGAATGGATGGGTCACTTTTGCTGTTGCCTAGAAGAGTCATATTGCTCTGCTGGGTGAAGCCTGAAGTGACAGGATATTGGAGCTGGACCTGGACAGTTGAACTCCATCTCTTTATTCACAGACACACACACACACACACACACACACACACACACACACACACACACACACACACACACACAGAGGAGAAAGGGCTTGCAACAGTGTAGCAATCATAGAGAGCTTGAGCAGAAAGTACTGGGATGCCAGGTGGGTCTCCCTGGACTTGGGATAAGCTAAAGAATTTGCTATTTGAGAACCTTAAGAAGTGGATGCTCTGTAAATAGTTAAGACTACAAACTCTTGCCTAGAAATGGTAGGACAGATTTGGTTTCAAATCTCAGTTCTTGCCATCAACAAACTGTGTAAATGTAGTTGGATTATTCTGTGCCTCATTACCTCACCTGAAAAAAAGATATGCATAGTTATAATAACACCTCAAAGAATTGTTACAAAATTAAATAGGTATAATAAAAAAGAAAATCTATTTTTCTCTTCATTATTTATGGACTATGACAGGTCAGGTAGATACTTTCCCAATTTTATAATGCTGAGAATAGAGCGATTCAATGAGGGCAAGTGATGAGACCAAATACAAACCACTTCAGTATAGTCAGGAAAATTAGATATAAACAGAGAAATACTTCATTGCACATTTAACCTTTTTTAGTAATGCCATACTAAAAACGTCTATAGACTGAGGACAGAGTTTGTGTGGCTTTTGACATTTCAGAGTGTTGGTTATAGCATCAGTCCAATACACATTTTCTTATTTATAAAAAATTAAAAATCTTTCCCTTTCCAAGAATAGCATACATCTCTTATGGTTTGCAGCCCCCAAGTATGTGGTGTCTGAGTCTTACCTCTTGGCATTCATTTTTTTCTATTTTGCTGTGTTTTTGGGATTGTTACCTTAAGCAGTTTGTACTTTGTCCTCAGGTTTGTTTGAAAAAATGCTAAGTGGGCAAGATTTCATGAAAGGGTCTTTGTAAACTGCTCCTTAGCATTGCCTTTATTGGCTATTGTTGGGTTGTGCATGGCAGGGAACTTTCAGTTGTCTATGTCACAGCAACTCACTGTTTTCCACATTGTTCTTCATGTTTGAATGAATTTCTGTGTCTCTGTGATAGAGACTGTTTGGAGAACCTCCTTTTGTTAAGCCTGAGTCATTCTTGCATTTGTTTATTTATATTTTTATGTATTTAGATGAAGAGAACCAGAAAACAAAACAAGACAAGAACAAACCCCTTTCACCTCTATTTTAGGCAAAGTATTACACCCTGATTAAGCAACCACCAGGCTTTTATTCTTAACTTGAAGATCAAGACAATTTAAAATAAACAAATACCAAAAGAAATTGTGAGAATTCAGTCTATCAACAAATGACTTTGAAAAATTAAAAACTGTGTCTAGAAGGCCCTAGAAGAAATAAAAGGATACACTTTTAGAAGGCCCTAGAAGAAAGGAAAGGATCTAAGGACACAAGGGAGACAGAAACAAAAATACCTGGCAGTCAGTTCCACCCTTTGTGATTCTTTTTGTTGCTGTGACCATTGTCTAGAGTTATGTGAGGCAATTTACAGTGAACAAAATCGTTGCTGCAAATTGATATATCAAGATGGAGGAAGAGTCTGGACAAGGCTGAAGTGAATATCTCCTGATCCTCAAGTTACAAATGGGGTAGAGATGGTTATGTGTCCCAGTCTAGAAAACTAATGTTGGAATTCTAACCAAGACACTGGTTCTGCCACCTTTGGAAGTGCATTCTTGCCTCAGAGAGGGCTCATTTTTGCTGTTGTTTAGTTAAAAGTACATTATAAATCTACCTATCTTTCTTATATTCTGTTTCTTTTCTACTGACATAGATTCTGATAACCTCAACACTCCTAATTAAAACTGCATTAAATAAACCTGGTTCATTACTCTGAGATGATTTTCTCTAGAAGCCAATGAAAGTTGAATAGCACTTTAATTTAGCCAAGATTTCTAAGGGATATTCTGGCCTGTAACATAGCTTGGTAGTAAATATTTTTATAGTCAAACATCTAAGTGGTGTCCTTCATCAGAAAGTTTACATGGTCTGAGGACAGAGCATATGTGGCCTTTGACATCTCAGTGGCACAAGGAAGAAGGGAAAGGATGTCAAATATTTCATCTTGGTTATAGTCTTTTCATGCCAAAAGAATTTTCTTATTTATAAAACAAATTAAAAATCTCTCCTAATTTACAAGTGTGCATGAGCTATGGTTACAAAAGGCCATTATATCATAAGCCATTCCTATGGGTTGTAGAATATTTTTATTATAACAAGCTTTCAAATGTAGTATTATTTCCACTTTCAGTTATCATGTGGGATCTTTTGGTGTTGCTCACAATAAAATGAACTAACAAATGAAAAAAAAAGTTTGCTTCAATTTTTTGCTATTTGAAAATTTTATGGTTTCTTTATTAAGGGAGCTTATCAATACTGCCAGCGAAATGGCTTAGTGAGTAAAAGACACTTACTGCCAATCCTGGTGACCTGAGTTTATCCCTCGACCTACATGGTAGAGGAAAAGAGAAAAATCCTAAACATTGTCCTCTGACCACCATGTGTGCAGTATGGCACATGTGTATGGACACTCACACACACATACACACACCACAAATAAAAAATATTAAAAGTACTTTTACTTACTCTAAATTAAATTTAAATGGCACCAGTTATTGGTCTAGAGTCCCATTATTTTTCAATAATTTATGATCTCACATTGAGTGAGACATTTTCCTCATCTGGATGGAAGCTATTCTCTCTACAAGCATTAAATCAATTGTTCTCTGTTTTCAAAGTCTTCCAGTAACAGTACTATTACTACTTTGTGCTGGTATCCTTTTCTTTCTGTCTCTCCAGGGCATTTAGAAGTTGCCATGGGATAACATGTTTGAAGCCTTGATGCTGTAATTTTTGCTTCTGGTCAAATCCCATTCTGTTCATCCTGGGAAGCATCCTTCATATGGCCCCAAAGAAGAAGTGATGTCACAGCAGAAATAGAAGAGAAAATAGTATCATCCTTTGCTTCTGAGGTTTGAAAGCCCTTCAAGGACTGAATGGGATGCATGAACCCAAAAGTCACAGATTTGCATAAATTGAGTGTGGGGTGGGGAGGGTATCATTCCTAGATTGGAGACTTGCAAGGATCCTTGTATTGTGGAGAAAAAGAACAGCACTGACATGGGTGTGGGGAGCAGGGTCTGAGTGGGAACTGCTACTCAGTGATGCAGAGAACACCATCAGCAGCCGAAGACCCCCAAGTGCACTTGTACCACCTCTCAAGTCCAGACTGTTGCTGGCTGGGGCTATGGACCAGAATAAGAAGTTCCTTTCACCTACAAACTGCCCTGTAGTTCATTCTGTCCTGACCCTCTGCTTGGTCTTTGCTTGCCTCACACAGATATATTCATTCTACTAGCCCAGTATATTGATAAGCAGCCTAGATGGAAGACCTTATTAGGACAAGTAGAAGGGTAGAACCAATGTGGAAGACAAGCTCCTTCCCTGACTCCCACTCTTACTTATTAGTGAAAGATTTAATGCAACCAGCTCTTGATTCCTCATTAAAATTAAATCCATTGTGTTTTAGTGCAGTATAGAGTATGAATCTCAAAAAAGATAATGTTCCAAGCAGATTTACTAAGGAAAAATAATGTTGTATAGTCAGACAACTCTCAGAATAGTGTTACTCTCCAAGCTAATTACCCTCAGTGTTTAAGGCTGTAGACTTTTATTAAGTGTTATAAGCCTGGAAAGGTCTAATGCTTATCCCCAGGAAAAATTTTCAGTCCTAAATATATGTAAACACACACACACACACACACACACAAACACACACACACACACACACACACACACACACACACACACACACAAACCATTTTAATTCAGTTTGTTGGTGTCTGTGTGTCAGGAGTTGGCAGGGGGCAGGTGGAGGTGTTTGCACATGTCACATGTGTATACGGAGGTCAGAAGACAACATGCAGTAATAGAGACTTCTCTCCTCCACCATGTAGGACTCAGGGCTTGAATGCTGGCTCCCACAATTAGTTGGCATGAGCCTTTACCCACTGAAACACTTTTGTCAACCCTGTACTTCCAATCTTGCTCAAGATAATTGATTAGAAATCAAGACTTTTATTTGTATTTCCCAGAGAATAAGGGATCAGATAGATATGTGAGCCCATGTCTCACTTTGTATAGAAATTATGCAGAAAAAGATACTTGAAAGTATTGTGAGTTTAACTAATTTTAATAAAATATTTTAATCCAAAAACAAAACCTTAACAAACAGAACAAAACTATAACACACACACAACACACACACACACACACACACACACACACACACACACACACACAAGTGGAGAGCTAAAACCTACTGCTTTTGCCAAAAGATGTTCATTAACTAGCCCTTTGTGACTTAAGTATGCTTTCTTGTTTTTCCAGAATAGGTTTGTGCCCCATAGTGCACTGTTCTCAAGTTGATAACCTGATATGTAGGCAAGCATAGACAGAACTTCTAAACATTCAATATAACCAACACCAAGTACTGGGGAACTCATCATGTAGAATACCTTCAATCACCAGGTCATCCATGAAAACAATAAGAGTGTCCTTATTGTTTTGAAATGATGAGGCCAGCTGCATTTATAAAACAAACTGAGAAATAAAGCCTAGAAACCACAGGGACTTCCCAGGGAGCTGGTGAAAATCCTATGTTCTCCAAAGACCAGCCACTGGCTTCCATTTAGAAATAATAGTTGTAATGCAAAGAAGGCTGCTTAAATGACCTGATCTGTGGTTGCTATCTCTGCTAAGGTCCATGACACTCAAGTGCCTTTCCTGAAGTTGTACAGAGTGTGGAAATGTGTTTGTTTGGAAGCTGTTGTGTTGCATAAGCACTAGGTGAGCTCCTACTAGACTAAATTCTTGATAAAGAGGGGAGATAGACATGAAGTCCCGCCCTTGGCCAAGAACCTAACTGGCACTTGACAGTTGATGTGAGATAGAGAATAAGTTTTCTTTAAGAGTGTTGCCCTTGCGTAGTTGATCATGCAGTAGAAGGTCCCACATCCAAGAACATGTGAAGTGCACACATAAGACTAAGGAGAGGTGGTAGGGAGGGAGAGTGAGGAGGAGGAGGACGCAGAAGGGAGGAAAGGAAGGTGAGGGGAAGAGAGAGGAAGAGCAAGAGAACACAAAGTAGGGTTGCTTGGAAAAATGTTACAGATCTGTGAGGAGGTGAGGAAGGGATAGATAAAATTTAAAAAGAAAACAAGACTCCTCCCACCTCTCCCCCTCCCCCCCAAAACACTGAACTATGACATTCCTAAGGTTAGAGTCTTGAGATTACATGATCTTCTTGGGCCTTTCTATGAGACCTTAACAAGTCCTGAGCCAATGCAGAGGCTCCTCTCCTTATCACAAACCCTGGACCGATAACCAATTATTTTTCCACAGTATTTGACATGAGCTACACTGGACACTTGCTCAAGGAAGGACAGCATAAGTGCCATGAAGGAGCACAGTAGCATTTCACCAGCATTCATGGATAGAAGTCAAATTTTAAAATTTCACCTTCCTTCCCAAGCATTAATTTTAGTTTCTTTGGCTATTACTATTAATTTATATTTTGAATGTATCTTACTAGATTAAAGATTTTTGCTCCATATGATTTCCTTAACATAAAAATATTTCATAATTTATGCAACCAAATATAACATATGGAAATGATGTCTAAATCACATGGTTAGTTTGGTGGGTATTTGTGCTGTTATAGATCTCATTTAAAACTTTTGGAAATGGTAGTGGTAATGTACTGTGTGGATGGGGTTCACCTCAAATACACTCTCTGCGCATAGCACTCTCATAGGAAAAGAGCTGAGATGTAAAATGCATGTGGAAGTGAGCCGTGATGAGCTTTTCTTTTATTACTAAGCAATGGTGACAAATTTTACTTGAACTATCAAAGAAAAAAAAATAATTGATGTCCAATATAAGATTTCTAGCCAAATACTCTTGCTCATATAGCCTAAGAACTGGACCAATGGGAAAGACCTAGGAGAGAGAGATGTGATCCACACAGTCTCTTAGCAGATCAGCATCCATGAGGCAGATGGAAAGGCATCTAAGGAGGGCATTGGCATGACCCCATATCCTGCCAGAGGGTGGTGGTGAGAGCGTTAAACTTACTCCCTAATGATGACTTACCTGTCCAACTTTGCAAGAGCATACCTACCAAGAATAAGGGAGTTTTTGCCAAAAATTTTCATTTTCATTAGAGTCAATACTGGTTATATTAAACATCATAGACTGTTGAAAGAAAACAAATTCTATTTATCAAAATCATGCAATAGAAATATCTTAGAGAATATTTATGAGGTATAATAAAGCACATTTTTTAAGAGAATTTGAGTCTAGGGTGGTAGGAGAGAAAAGATCTTCTCTTCCTTTCTTCCTAATTTTCAGAAATAAAAGAATGAGTGTTACAGGAAATTTGCCCAGAGAAATGTAAGTAGCATTTTGAAGAGCTAGAATGTAGCTCCGTGTGTGGCTTCTTCAATGCTCACACTTCCTACCCCCTTCGCTATATTTCTTGAACTTTTACTATGTGCTAGGGTAAAGTGGTTGTGCGAAATTTTACAAATATGCCTCTGACCTAGACTAGCTCATGGTTTAGTGGAAGAAACAAAACTATGGATAATAATAGGAAGGGAAGGTGGGGGTGGTGGGGTGGTGGTGGTTAATACAGAAGAAGGGGATAAATAACACTAATGATATATTTTTAAGCCATGGCAAATCATATTGTTTTATATTTACCTAAACTTGCTGTATGGGGTGTGTGTGTGTAATATATAAAAGAAGTTATGATACTTAGGGTGATAATGACCACCCCCCCCCACAAGAGCCATAGACCCCTAATGAAAATTCTCAATTCTCAGTACCAGGCATAAGACAACTCCTTCTGAATTATTTGTCAGCTAAGTCCAAGAGACTCCCCAAACAGTATAGACTATTGACATTGTCCTTGGGTGGTCCCAGAAACTGAAGATAAGAGATAAATCCTTAATGCTGAAGACACTACCCACTTTGAACACAGGACTCTGAGAAACCGAGGCAGATCTGACATGAATGCCTTCTCCCTGAGGACCATCATCACTGGCCTGCCCCATGCTAGCTACTAAGGGAGAAAAACAACCAATCGTCCTTCTCAGCTGTGACATCTATGAATGACAATAGCTAACACAACAAGCATCCCTATAGGTGTAATAGTGGCAGCTACACCTTGGCAGTAACCAACAGCTATCTAGCTGGATTTAAAACCCTCTCAACAATAGGGACATCACGCCAGGTACTGTAAAATTTTCAAACACCTATGGTTGGTACAAATAGTGTAGCACTATTTGAATTTGTAAGAATTAACATGAAGTACTATATATGCATATAGATATGTAATTCACATTATGACACACAGGCTACTAAGAGAGACTCATATGAATAGCAGAACAGATACAACTTTAGAGGAGGCCATACAATTCGAGGGGAGTAGGATTCTGCGGTATCTGCTACCCTTTATTTTCCAGGATTAGGATTTCTTTGAAGGCATTGTTTACTTGGAAAGAATGACTATGAAGTAGGCTTTCAGCTCAGCTCCATCCTCCTGTGGGTTTGTTTTTTCTTCTTTAGTCTCCTCTTACTATGAGAAAATGAGATTTTTATCCTTTCTATTGCTTTTGTAAATTATGAAGGCAAACATAGATGGCATGCAAATTCATTTATTTTTGCTCTGGCTGTGATTCATGAGCCCTCCTAATACACGGACTAGTATCCTTTTTTATTTCTATGAGTGCTATATTGTTTGTTTTGTTATCATAACTATTCTGATACTATTTGGTGGATGTTGTACTTCTTCTTTGCTTTGACCATAATGCCTTGATTTACTCTTACATTTTCTATTTCTTTTTGTTTTATCACTTTACATCCCTGAATTTTTTCCTGAAAGTTTTTTTAAATGAATCTACTTGAATATAATCCTTTGAATTACTTAATTGCTAATTTATTTTTATTTAATTTTTATAGCTTGAATTATTTCTAAATACTATGATGAAATAAATGAAATATAAAAATATGACCCTTGGTTTTCATGTTTCACCATATCTGATGCTACTTTGATTCAGATAAAATAAGACAGTTACCTGCTACATATAGATTTGTGTGCTTTCATAAATCTGAGCTCTCTCCCTACTGGACATTTTAGAAATGGAAGTGTGACAATAAAAGTACATCATGCTTAGCAATGCTTGCACAATTCACATCTGTGTGCTTGCTTGTAGGCTAGAAATAGCCTTTACACTAAGATATTTCAAGTACAAGGAAAAAGTTCTTCTAGTATGAATTTACTAGCACCTATATGGGAAGTTGCAGCTGTTCCAGAACTTTTTAAAAGAAAATTGCTTTCTGACGTTCAAACTCCAGATTGGAAATACTTTCCAAAGAGTTTTAACTTCTCAATCTAGTGATCTCAAAACTTCTAGTTTTTTCCAGAAATATCTCTTGTGAGTATCATGTGCAGAGGGTTTTGTGTGCTGTGGTTTCATTTATCTGTAAGATAAAATATTTCAGAAAATTATTAAAATCTTCACCATTCTTTTTGTTACTTTTGGATTGCTATTTAATTTTTATGTGGTTATTTCTACAGACTCTCCAGAGAAAGGATGAAAAACACACAGATCTGGTTACTGTTGAAAAGACAGATAAATCACCAGCGCCTTCCAGGCTCTATGGTGATGGGAATGTCTGCTGTAAGGGAGATGGACAAACAGTGCACTGCTAGGTCTGTATTATTTGATGTTTTGCAAAAGAAAGCATATCTGAAGGCAGTTTTTGAAAGACATGTTGTATTATTTTTGCTTGGCCTTCTATAATTGTGTGTATGTATAGGTGTGAGTCTTTGGTAGGTTCACAAATGAGGAATGTCAGAGGCAGAGCATTAACCATTGAACGAGTGGATTACCTATCATTCTTCATGAAGAAACATTTGAAACTTACTTTTGGTTATTATAATATTCAATGCATTTTCATCAAGTGCAGCAGGCTTTATCTGTATGGGACTCTGTGCTGTTTGACCCACCACTCTCCATTTCCTTCCTTGCTATCCTTCCAGCCCACGGTAACTATTATTCCATCCTGTTCTTGTTTGATTTTCAACTTTGTTAAGCCCCACACACAGATGGCATTAAGAGAAATGTCTTCCTTTCTTAGGTAATTTTTGTCGTTACACAGTATATCTCCTGGTTTTATTCCCATTGTTACAAATGATGAGATTTCATTTCGAGTCTGAAGAGTATTCCATTGTGCATGTATGACACATTTTCTTTAAACATTCTTCTATTGATGTATACCTAGATTGATTCCATTTCTTTGCTACCATGAATAATGTTGCAATAAAGATAAACATGTAACTCACAATGACTTCTGTTCAGCAGTGGGACTGAGGGAAAACAAAATAGTTTTGTCTCCAGTTTTTGAGTAGCCACTATAATATTTCCCACAATGAGCATACTACTTCATGCATTGCATACACAAAGGTCCCTGATTTTCCAGCTCTTTGTCAACATATTTTTTAATCTTTTGTGATAAAAGCCATCCTAATAGATGGCTAATTAAGTTTAAATGTGCATTGCCTTAATGGCCAGTGATTCTGAACCCATTTTATGTGTTTACTAGCCATTTGTGTGTGAACATGTCCATAGTATGCACATGCACATGCAATTGTGTAGACATGTGTGTATGCATACATGTAGAGGCCAGAGGTCAGCATCAGTTACTTTGATTAACTTTTCTACTTGACTAGTAAACCCTGTGGTCCCCTGCCTCTGCCTTTTGAGTGCTAGGATTACAGGAGTGTACTGCCATGCCTGCTCTGTATTTGGGTGCTGGGGAATCTGAACTCGGCTTCTCAGGCTTGTTCAGTAAACACTTTGTCAATAGAGCCATCTCCCCAGACCTCTTGTTGGCCATTTCTGTGTTTTTTGTTTTTTGTTTGTTTGGTTTTTTTTTTTTTTTTTTTTTTTTTGAGGGAATTGGTGCAGACGTCATGTCTACTTTCTAATGAAATTTTTGTTGTCTTGTTACAGAACTGTACATGCTCCTTTCATATGTGGATATTAACTCTTCCCAGGCATATGGTTTGCAAACCCTTCTGCCAGCTTCCCTTTCTACATTCTTAATTGTCTCACTCTGAGGGAACTTTTCACTGATGCCATTATATGTGTTTGTTTGGTGCCTTTACTGTCTGTCCATTTGGAGCCATACCTTATAAAATCATTTCTTAGTACAATGTCACTGAACTTTTCCCTTGTGCTTTCTCCCCTCACCCCCAGTTACCTTAATAGCCTCAGGTATTAGGTATTCAGGTTGTTTGGGTTATTTCCTGCATGGAATGGGATAAGGATATAATTTAATTCTTATAATTTGTGCATGGCTATCCAGTTTTGCCAACATTATTTATTGCTGGACTGTGCCTTCCACATTGTGTTCTGTTGGTGCTTTTGGCACAACTGATCAAAGGGATATTTCATCAAAAACTATATGGTTACATACTTTCTTCATGTAGAACACTGGACAAAGCGTGCAAAGGATGCTCAGAACACTTTAAGGGTTTTTACAGAGCTTCATTGGATGTAGAAGAGGCCAGGCCACAATTTCTTTTCTAGCAAAAACTTGTTTCTCTTTGTATTACTCTGTTATTTTTGACTGATGCACATTTTCCCAAGCATGTACAACTCAGTATAATGCAAATGTCTCTTCTATGTCATGTCAGACAAATAACTTCTATATGCAAGCAATTCATAATTTAACATGGCACCTGACACTGGATTCTTGACAAAACAGGGACTATAGAGTAAAGAGTTACTAAGTCCAAAATAATGTCTGCAGTTTAATTGCTAATAAAAACTTAATTAGCTTTTTAATTAAGACATAGATAAGGAAGTGACATTGGGGTAAGCTGGATAAGTGGAATATGGGAGTTCTCTAGACCATTTTCCTAGTGTATCTATTGTATTTGTTAGTTTGCCATCTTTTAAAAATTCTTGAACATCTATAATGTACTGGGATCATATTCCCACCTATTGCCATGTTTTGTTTCTGTTCACTCCTATTTCTACTTCCCTACCACTCCCTTACCTACATTTTAATTGGTTTTGTTTTGTTTTGTTTTAACTTGTTTGGTTTGTGTAGGCTAGCGTGGGGTTATTTACTGAAGTATGAACAATTTAAGATTGGTTACAGTACTAAAGAAAGTGACACCCTTTCCATACCTCACTCCTCCCTCTTTCCCCAGCCCCCTCGGCAACAAGTAACTGGCAATAGTTCCTGGTATTTCTCATGAATTCCCTGTCCCATTTCCCTGATCTGTGATGGAATGTTGAAGGACGCAATCCTGTGCAGATATACATGGGTACTGTCTATTCATTGTTGCCAGAGTTGTGCCATATCCAGAAGACATTTTATAACCTCCATTTCTGGCTCTTAGCTTTCCTTTGCCCCCTCTTCTATGACGTTCCTTTAGCCTGAGAGGAAGTGATAAAGATGTTCTCTTTAGGGCTGAGCACTCACCAGTCATTTATTTTCAGCACTTTGAACATTTGGCTAATACCAAAGGAAGTATCTGTGCCTATGGTTGAGGACAGCAGTAATTTTTTACTGTTAAGTGTGAAAAGTTAGGACTGTTTGGCTGTGTGCCCATTTAGCAAAACATCAGTAGTGAATTTCCACCCAAACCTGTGACCTCCCAGCTATGGGCCTTTGAGCAGGCCTGCTTGACTAGGGATCTTTATACTTTCCTATATATTCAAGTGGCTTTGCAGTACAGAACCACACACATACACACACACAAACACACACACACACACACACACACACACACACACACACACACACACACAGAGTTCTGTTCTTTTGGTTTAATTCTTACCTATTTTCACCTAAGAATCCAGGCTCCAGCTTACATAGCAAATATTGATAGATCATCAGACATGGTGATAAACAATCCTGAGAATATAATTAATAAGATATTTTTAGAAAGTCTCTTTAAAGACAAGAATTTCACTTAAATTTTAGACTTACATTTGCAAAATTGGAAGCCTCTTCTTTGGTGGATGGACAAATTCACATAGGCAGCCTTCTTGGTCAAAAAAGCAGCTCATCTGCCGTTCACTCTTTAAGTGACTGAATTTTTTTTGTTGTTGTTATTGTAGATAATTAAAAGAGACAAAATGTGTGCTGGTCTGAGATGGCTCGATGATTTGTGACTTTGAGTGACTAGTAGAAACACACTCTACAAGTTGCCATAAGAGATGGCTTAACCCCTAAGCCATCTCTTCAGCTCATTTCTTAAAATGTACTAACCAATATATTCCTACTGTGTGACAAGTATACTTTTACTCTTGGTAAAAACACTTTGGTATCCAACAAACTGCTGTATGCAAGGTAAGTGTTAAGAAAAAACAGTGTATCAGACAGTAAAGTGAAAATATTGTTAGTAATTTAGGACTTTGACTGTCTCCACCCCTTCCCATCTGCACCTCTAACCTGTCCTGTGTAGAAAAACAATTGTAATATTGATCATCAGTATTCAAGCAAAATGATCTGTGTTAAGGTATTGGAAATGAAAATATGCTAATCAAAGTAGGCACCTTTATGTACTTGATGCAAAATAAGTAAATTTAGGTTTTTTGTATGCATTCCCATAAAAAATGTCCATAAAATATTAATAAATAGCTTTATAATATTTTAAAATATTTTTAAAAATTTAAAGCTAATTTTAAAAAAATTTAAAATTACGAAAATTTCTCAGAGTTTTAATCCTACATTTATAGAAATGTGTTGATAAATAACAACCTCATTTTATAAATTAAATAGCTTTATTTATCTCAGTTTCTATCATATGTATTATGTTTGTTCTTGGCTCTATAACTATTCTCTGTGTCTTCCCAAGGGCTTCCAATGTATATAATAACTTTCAATAGCTCCTTCATTACTAACATCTTATAAGTGAGAAAGTATAGTGCTGAATAATCTCCACTCATATTTTCAGTGAAGCCTATGTTCTTCAGTGGCTCCTTCCAGAACATCTCAATCTTTTCCTTTGCTGGAACAAGTTCCTACTCCCTTTTAAAGTCATTGTCTATGCCTGTATATCAGTTATGGCCATGAAACAGGATGAAGTAAGACTGTCAAATAATCCAACAAATATTGATTGAGGATCTGCTACATTCAAAGGCCCCAATAGATGGATACAGGATGTTTATTGTTCATACTAGCAAACATGTCAGTGAAATCTTCTGGAATTCTAGAAGTCTTGGTTCTGGAAGATAAAGGTTACTAACATTTTCTAAAACTAGAGAATGTGTGCAGGAGATCTCCTGAGGTCAGAGTCATAAAATTGAGATCTAAAATGAAAGATTTTGAGAGTAGAACCCAACAGTCATTAGCTATGGCACAATTGGTTATCAAGGAAGCTCACTTTGGAGATAGAGATGGTAAGACCCTGGGGCAACTTCCCAGATGCTTCCAGTCCTCAATAGGCAAGATTTGTGCATGGTCATGACCACTTGACAGAAAATGAGGACTATCAGCATGCAAATAGAGACTTCCTGTGATAAAGAGCATTCAGAGAGGAAAAGAAGCTATCCAGGAAGCTGATGGAGATCGCATGCAACAGGAAACATAGAACAGGCTTGGAAACGAAGATGGATTTAGTTTTGACAAAAAAAATATTAGTTGTAAATTACTGGTGTGGGAACCGAAGTTCAGCTTGTCCATAGGAAGAGCTGAGAACATAGAGAGTTGGAAGTCAGGTGGGACCTTCTCTGCCACTGAGTCACATCTCTCTATTTATCAGATGAAAGGATAATGACTAAAGAAGTATATATATACATACATATTCATATATATGTATATATATATTGCTAACCCCCAAGTTCCAAAATCTACTAGACATTTGCAATTATAATTATTAAAGTTAGTTGTACAAATTAGTGAGTTTCTTTGTGATAGTCTAATACATGCATAGTTGTGCATTGACTGTGCCCATGTTCCATTGTTTCCTTCCCTCCTGTGTTTCTCAGTCCCTCCTTGGTTTCCAATCTTTCCTTTTCCTTAGCCCTTCTCACCTCCTTCTCCCTATCTTTCTTTGCTTCTATATATTCTAGAAAATGTTTTATGCTTACCTTTGTGTCTTTTTTTAACCTAACAAGATGCCTTCCAGTTTCATCTATTTTATCTATATTTCTGAAAATGACAAGATTTCATTTTATTGCTTGTATTTTTTATTATTTCAACTTTTCATGATCCTAGTTTAATATTTTGGTAGTTATTGATAGTGCTGATTCAATATCTTGGCTACTGTGACTACTACTATAATAAACTATGTGCACAGGCATGACCTTTGCATCCGGATCTCATTTTCTCTGATTTTATGCTCAAGAATGGTTTAGCTGTATTATATAATACTCACTTATTTAGTCTTTATGTGGAACTTCTGTATTAATTCCCATACTGCCTGGACTGTGGTGTTTCTACCAACAGTACATAAAAATTCCTTTTAAAATATTTTTATCTTTTGTTTATTTTTACAAAACCTTTCAAATTGTACTCCCTTGAGTAAAAGTATTGTTACTTTAAAAATGATTATAGCTAGGACCAGCTGGAATTTAAATCTCATATTTATACACATTTCCTTTATGGCTGAGGATATCAGATATATTTCACATATTTATTACTTATTTGTGGTTCCTTTGAGATGTGTTTTATTCAGATCATTTGCCATTAATCCAATCACAGATGCTTTAAGCTTGATGAAAGCAGTGATATGGGAAATAAGGCTACTGAGTAGGGGAAATTCAGTAGTTCTGCTAAAGTCTGAGAACAAATTGCAGTGTCCACTTAAGCCAAGTGCCTCAGTCCCTAGGTCACTGTGTTGAGAGAATTCTAGTTTAGGGAATATTAAGTGCATGGCATATTCTACTTTCATGGAACCAAGGATAAGTGGCATGTAGATTTCCACTTGCTATTATATTGACAAAACGGGACTATCTCTGCCTATGCTCTAGTCACTTAGGGTGGCTTGATTTCCTACCTGAAGCTTGCATTCTAACATGCAGCATGGAAACACAGGCATAAAAGTCAGAGCCAGGGTAGACAGACAGGGCGGGTGGGGTGGGGGTGGAGGGTGGATGCCTGAGTGTTGTTTTGTTCTAATATTATTGTCTAGTCAAGATCCAAGACACTGTCCCTCTCTCGTTGCTGTGTACACCCTGCTTTGTAACCCAGAGTGTTTATCATGACAATCTGTGAGCAGATGGACTGGAAAGAGAAGAGAAACTTGACCCACTGAGATGTCACTTTAACAGCTGAGGCCAGTATTTCATCAGATGCCCAACAGTTAACCCATTGAGGCCCCTGTGAAGAAAGCTAGCAATTTTTTTCACATGCTAGCATTTCAATTTTTTAAAAAATTATTTACTAGCAGTAAGTACAAGATAAGCCATGTTTTATACTTAAATTTGTATTTAATATCCTATTTGAGGCAGTAATCCATGCTGATAGAGACAGACTATCAGGGAAAAAAAAAATTATTAGTTGTAAATTACTGGTGAGGGAACTGAATTCAGCTTGTCCATAGGAAGAGCTGAGAACATAGAAGTCAGGTAGGACCTTCTCTGCCACTGACTCACATCTCTCTATTTATTAGATGAAAGGATAATGACTAAAGAGGTAAAGGCTTGTGGCATCCCCTAGAAGTTAGAATTCATATAGGACTTGAATCCAGGTCATCTTATTGCATCCTCAGGGTCTCTCCCCGCCTCTTGGTTCCTGCCTACACAATGTCCCAACATGCCTGACTTACTAGCTGGCAAAGCAGCAAGCCAGTGTTCTGGCTGAAGATGAAGGGGAAATGGGACTTCCATGTACTACCCAGTCATCCTGTACAATTGTATCAAGCTTCAAAAGACTGGCTTTTAATAAGTAAATGGCTTACCTGAAAGATCGGAATCAAGTGTTCTTGGTAATTTTAAGAATTGCTTAACTTTTTTACCTTTTTTCCTCAAAGTTCATCTCCTTGATATTATCATGTTACCAGCATTGAGAGAAAAAAATCATATTTTTAATTATTCTTAGGGGAAAGTGAAGAGTTAAAAAAAATGCAGAGTGAAGAAAAGAATAGTAGTATGGTGGTTCAACAGCCAAGACCTGAATGTCAAGGACATTACTACTTTGAATTATGCAATCTTCAATTTGTTTTCTAGTGTAAAAGAGACTACAGTCATCTTACCCACCTTTAGCAAGAACCTGTGATAAATGGTTGTGCCTTCTTTATGAATTTAAATCTCATAAAAGTTAAAAGCAACCTTAAAAATGACATTTCTGAGCACTATCCCTTGGCATAGTGAGAGGAACAGCAGAGATTAGGTGCTGCCGGCATGGTGGTAGTGATTTAGCATTATGCCTTCTAAATAGTAAGTGCTGTGCAAGTACTTGTCAAAGAAATAACTGCCACAAGAAACTAATTGCTTCACTGCAAAAACAAATGTCCAGGACAAGATCGGGGTTTATTTAAAGTTGCATCTGAGCTGTCTTCCTATTTAAATTTCTTGCCACAAATATTTATTTGTGCAAGTATCAGCTCCCCTTCAGGTGCATCACAGGTAGAGAACTAGGATGCCTACTGTGGAATGCTGTCTTCTAGACAGGATAGGAAAGCTGTACTCATGAAGTCTCAAAATGCGACTGCTTACATAAGACCTGCACAACAACATCACCAGCTGACACAGTAACATGGGGGAGCAGAATCTTACAAGGCTGCCCTTCTGGATAAAGAGCACAGGCAATCAATGTGCTGACGGAAGGAATCAGGTTTCTCTAGGGATGAGCTTCTTGATGGGTTATCGGATCCCAGTGGTGGTCAGCCCTGAGCACGTGTACAGATGAGCAACACCAAAGAGATGCGATGGGACACATAAATATATGCATATGCACATACAGACACATATACCCAGGCTGTACACACACATCAGTAGTAATGGAAGAAGAGATCACGAACTTCAGAGGGAACGAAGGGAAGCAGTAGATGTTAGAGAGAGGACATGGCGTGGGGCGGGGTAGTAAACTGTCTAAAGTATAGTTCTCAAATATGAAATTATAAAAAAAAAATAACATTAAATAAAACAAATCTAACCAGCCAGTGGTGGCACACGCCTTTAATCCCAGTGCTTGGGAGGCAGAGGCAGGTTGATCCCAGTCTGGTCTGCAGACTCAGAATCAGGACAGCCAGGGCTACACAGAGAAACCCTGTCTCCACAAACCACCTCCACCACCAATAAAAATATCCCAGCAACAAAAACAACAACAAAAGAAATGTGCATTTTGTTGCATTTAAACAGCACCCGACAGCAGTCTATTTTTTAAAACTATAAAGCAATTTATATTTTCATTTTATTTGTTTTTTTTCTAGTAAGATAAACATATTTTAACATTTATGAGCTATCTTTCATTTCTCTTTATTCTAAGTTTTATTTTTTTTTCCTGATTTTAGAAGAAATTTTTCTACACTCTTTTCTACAAGTGTTTGGAGACAAACTGTGGCAAACTTTTAAAAACTCTGGTTCCCATTATTTTATTTTTGTCAGTGTTGGATTTTGATTGTTGTTATTAAATATACTTAATAAAATTTAATGCTGTATCTTCAATTGATTATAGATTTCTTCCCACTAGTTTTTGAAAATTTGTTCACCATCACTGAAATTTTGAGTACACTTTGATATCCATATATTTGATTAAAATTATCTTAATATGATTACAGATGTTTTAATAGTTAGTGAGACTTATAAATAATCGTGGTAGAAATTAAACTTATTTTACATAAGTAGCAACACTATGCTAAAGTTTAATTGTAAATTTGGTATAATATATATAATACATAACGTATAATGTAATATAATTGTAGTGTATATAAATGTTTTACCTAAGAATCCATAATAAAGCTATCTTTCCTCTTTTGCCACACAATACTCTCATATTTCACAAGTCAATTTGGTTTCTACATAATAGAATTCAAAGGAAGGGACATTTTTATTGTTTCTGAGGATAAAGAATGCATTAATACATTCTAAGTGTATTTATAGCTATGTATGGTTAGTCCAGTGGTTCATAAATTAAATAAAAAGGAAGAAGGATGACAAAAGATGAATTCTAAAGAGTAAAAACCTCTACAGAAGGGCTTTGGGAAACAAATTTAAGCATCTTAAAGTACACGTACACACAGGTAATTGGTTGTATTTTGGCATAGTACACAGGACTTTTCCACATTCAAGACCTAAAGAAGAGCAAAGAAAGTATGAACTCCTAAGAGAGCCCTTTAATGCAGGGCCTTGAGTTCTTCTCTCTTCCCTCCGAGATCCTCACCGCTCTGTTTTCTAGCTGAATGGCAACTAACCTTACTTCATTTTGAGTAGAGAAAACAACAAACAAAAACAAAGAGAGCACTCTTTTGTTTGTTTGTTTATTTTGTTTTTTAAGATAGGGCTTCTCTGTATAGCCTTGGCTGTCTTGGAACTCAATCTATAGACCAGGCCAGCCTTGAACACACAAAAATTCACAGGCCTTTACCTCCCAAGTACTAGGATTAAAGATCTATGCCACCACTGCCCAGAAACAGTACTCTTTATAGTGTATTTTGAAATATATTTGCTTTTCAGAATAAAAAAGAGTCCTTTGTTCGTACTTTTATTAACTTTCTGATATTTAATTAAACTCCACTAAAGAGAACAAATAATTAAGTTTTTTATGACAAGTAAAATCATTTATTTCTCTCAGGATCCCTGCTATGGGGCTGCTCTCAAAAAGTGGGCATCCTTACAATGGTCCCATCATCCTTGCCCAGGAAGTATACCCCAGATTATAAGGAAATTCCGTGGAGATACTGAGAAAGCTAGTGTGAGGACCAGGGAGTGCTTTTAACTAAATGAACATTTTTGCATATCTGCATTTGTACGTTTTATATTTGTTATTATTATTTATTTGGCTTATATATCTTTAAGTTATTCAACTTTGCTTCTTTGCATATGTTCTCTCTACACTTCTGGTACTTCTGATCTATGCTAACATCTGAGAACCATTGGTTGGCAGAAGTCTAGTGTTGGAGAGAGCTGTGTGTAGCAGACAGAAACACTTCTCTTTAGTCCTTCTTGCCTTCACAGCCTGTGAATCCACTGAAAGCTGACATTCCCGTTTAGAGCCTGGCACGGGAGGGCTTGGTGACCTGTGCTCTCTGAAGGGAGGTGTGAAGGTTAGCAGAGATTCTCCAAAACATCAGTTCCTATTTAAAAAGGCTCTTCCAGGCCTATGGGATGAGAACAAAGCTTGCTGGAAAAGGCCATGATCTCCACTGTTGAGGGAGGAAGATTTGGAGCAGCCTTCGTGTGGCTTCTGAAAGCTTTTCACAGGATGCTTCCACCACGCACAGGATTAAGGGACCCAGGGAAGTGAGAGTCTCTAGCTTTCCTGCTGAGCCCTGTCATTTCAGCTCTAGGTTGCCTGGGAGCCTGATGTCTGCAGGACAGCCTCTCACCTGCCCTGACTCTTCTGGCTAGGTTCAGGAAGAGTTACACTTTGCTGGGGTTTATTTGTGCTGGACTTTTTCCATGGCTTGTAGCTGGAATATATATATTTTAAAAACATGATTTAAGACTTTGTCTATATGTCAAAAATCATGTCAGAAGTCTTTTAAAAATATAAATCATATGTAATTTACATCCTCTAAGAATGGACTCTAGTGTACACTTTTAAAAAGATTCTCATGTGATTTTTATGAATAGCTTGACAGAGAACCACTTGGTAAAAGGCCCAATATGAGAATTCTATCAGAGATCATGTATCTCCAGTTGATGGCCATCTACTACGGAAGAGCTGATGACATTGACCAGCTCAGGTCTCTAGAAAATGGCAGAGTTAGAATTCAAGATCCCTCTAACTAAAAAAAACATGATTTTGTGTAATCCAGAACCTCTACTAACTGGAGCAATGGTAATCTTGTGAAACAGGTATAAAAGCCAGATATAAAAGTGTGAACATTGATAATAGAGGAATTATAAATTATAATTATAAAATGCTAAGAGAGCAACCCAGGCATGGAGAAAAGAACTCAAGTGGTGAGCGACGCAGGGTTTTTAATATAGCCTCGGCTGTCTACCTGAAACTCCACATTAAATAGAGCAGATGCTCCTCAAGGATGCAGGGGTAGGGATGCATCAAGTGGTGAGCGAGGCAGGGTTTTTAATATAGCCTCGGCTGTCTACCTGAAACTCCACATTAAATAGAGCAGATGCTCCTCAAGGATGCAGGGGTAGGGATGCATCA
>PVIH01014622.1:7542-53064 GCA_004025045.1 Sigmodon hispidus | reverse complement strand
TTTGTTCTGTATGTTTTGTGGCTTGATTATAATGTGGCATGCTGGGATCATATCTATTTGGTGTTCTGTAAGCTTCTTGTATCTTTATAGGCATTTCCTTCTTCAGGTTAGGAAAGTTTTCTTCTATGATTTTATTGAAAACATTATCTGTGCCTTTGAGCTGGTATTCTTCTCCTTCTTCTATTCCTATTATTCTCAATTTAGGTCTTTTCATGGTATCCCATATTTCCTGAACATTTTGAGTTATGGCTTTTTTAGTTTTACTATTTTCTTTGACTCATATTTCTATTTGAGCTACTGAGTCTTCCACTTCAGAGATTCTATCATCCATCTCTTGAACTCTGTTTGTTATGCTTGTATCTGTGGTTCCAGCTTTTTTCTTCAGGTTTTCTATTTCCATCTTTGCCTCATTGTATGCCTCTTTTATTGCTTCTATTTCAGCTTTTATTTCAGCTTTTAGTTCCTGGCATGTTTCTTTCATAGATTTGTTCATCTCTTCCAATTTTTTGTTTGTTTTTTTCTTCTATTTCTTTACGGCTTTTTTTCATATCTTCTTTGAGAGCTTCGATGATCATCAAAAAGGAATTTTTGGTGTTGCTTCCTTCTGTTTCCTCTTCATTGCTTAGTTCAGGTCTTGTATTTGTAAGATCGCCACTCTCTTCTGGAGTTACCATGTTGTTCTTTGTATTTTTATGTAATTTTTTGCACTGACGTTTGCCCATGGCTTCAGTGGTTCATGATTAGATGGCTCCTGGTCAGTTGTGGCACTTGGTTTTGTGTGCCTCCTGTCACCTTTCTGGGCAGGGTCTGAGTCTGTCCTTCAGAGAGCCCTCTAGTTGTTTGTTCGCTTAGTTTGAGGTGGCGGTGGATAGCCGTGCAAATTCCCTCAGCAGGAGCTGTGGGTATGGTGACAAGCAGAGTTTATCCGCCCCTGATCCAGAGTGCTCTGGGACTCTGCAGACAGCACTTGGTCCCAGGAGCGAAACTGGAAGCTATGGGAGCTCAACTCTCCCTCCCAGGCTGGGATATAGGCACTGGGGCCTGGTGAACCCTCCTCACCTCTGGGCGGGGTCTGAGTCTGTCCTTCAGAGACTCCTGTAGTTGTTGGTTTGCTCAGTTCGAGGTGGAGTTGAGTAGCCGTGCAAATTCCCTCAGCAGGATCTGTGGGTATGGTGACCGGCAGAGTTTATCTGCCCCTGCTCCTGAGTGTGCTGGGACTCTGCAGACAGCACTTGGTCCCGGAAGCAGAACTCGCATTGTCAGTCTTAATTTGAGCAGGAATTCCCATCATGGCCATGGCTTCCAGAAGTTGAGTGAGTATAACATTAGCATTTTCAGAACTCAAGGCAGTTGCCGATTGCATTCCTTAGTAAGTGTCAATAGTATGATGTACAAATTTCATCTTCTTGAATTATGGAAAGTAAAACACACCCATCTGTCAAATCTTATTTCTCTGTGTACCCTTGGGATTACTCCCAGTGGGTATAGATGGTTGATTGTAGAAGGAACATGTAGTACACTTTCACAGAATTTCCTTGGCCTGATGCCAAGTGATGGAAAAGCTCATTTTAGTCCCTTGCTATTGACATGATGTTTCTTGTGAAATTCTAAGGCTTATATCACATTTCCTATTAATCACCAGTCAATTTCAGCATTACCCTGTGCCAAAGGTCCAGGAAGGCCTACATAAGCCCTGATATATGTTATGTACATACGATGCATTCTATTTCTGATGATATCCCACAGCTGTATAAACAATAAGGTTAATTCTGTATCATCAGGAATGAAGTCAGCAGTCTCAATGTGAAATACAACTCCTGCATAATGAGAGTCAGTTACTAGGTTAAGAGGCTCTGCAAAATCCAATAACACTATAATAGTAGCATATAGTTCTGACTTCTGAATAGAATTATAGGGCCTTGTGCCAAATTACTTAAGTGTTCTGATTTATAACCAGCCTTTCCTGATTTGTTTGCATTAGTATATAGGTTCATCCTGTACCGCATGAGGAAAAATCCAGTTAATTTCCTTTATAAATTGAATTCTTTTGCTTCAGGGATATTTGCTATTAATCTCTCCCAGGAACTTGCTATAGGCTTTTTTCCAAGGTTCACTGTTTGCCTATAATTGATCAATTTCCTCATTAGTCAAAGGTACAACAATTTCTGCTGGATCATTTCCTGTCATCTAATGAAGTCTAAATTTTCCATTGGAAATCTTTTCTATATGTTTTCAATTTTTTACTTGGTCTTTGTGGTGGAAATATCTATTCTAGTATAATATTTTCTCTGCATTATGACTCCTGTAGAGGAATGCTTAGAAGGTAAAATAAGCAAGATGAAATTGAGATCTGGATCTCTACAGTTCATGTGATTCTTATAATTTCTTTTTCACCAATGTTATTTCTCTCTCAGCATCAACAGAGAATTTCCTGGGACTATTTAAATCCTTATTTCCATCTAAGGTTTTGAACAAATGAACTAGTTCATAGTTTTTTATACCAATAACCAGTCTTATGTGAGCAATATCCTCTAGTAGGTTTTGAAAATCATTAAGAGCCCTCACTTTGTCTCTCTTAAGTTGCACCTTCTGGGATCTAATTGTTTGCATACCTATTTTATATCCCAAATAATTGATAGAATCCCCTCGTTGTATCTTTTCAGGGGCAATTTAAAGTCCCCAGTCAGGCAATACCTTCTTTATTTTTTCAGACATTCTTGCCAAGGTATCTATGTCTGGGTCTGCTAATAATGTATTGTCCATAAAATGGTATATGATAGATTGTGGGAATTGTTTGTGTATCACTCCTAGTGGCTGCTGTACAAAATATTGTCATAGAGTGGAACTATTCAACATCCCTTGTGTAAGGACCCTCTATTGATTGGTACCATTTTACTGGGCATGTATTGTTAAATATAGACATTGTGAATGCAAAATTTTCTTTGTCTTGTTCTTGTAAAGGTATTGTAAAAAAAACCAGTCCTTCAAATCAATAAATATGCTGAGTTTGTCACTGCTCCTATACCAGATATTCTAGGGCCAGCAATTTCTCCTTTGTCAAAGGCCATTGCTGAACCAAAAAAGGCTTTTCTGTCACCCATTTCAAAGGTAATGCTGTGAGTGTCTTTTTGGGTCAGTAGCTTTTAAACTGTATTGTTGTGCAACCTGAATGACTGGTGACTGTATTGCATAGCCTCTTGAAATATTGTCTTCAGGGACATAATTGAGTCTCTGTTCAATATTTGAGCCTGGAGGAATCTTAATATGGATGTTCCATTGTTGTGGAAGATCATGACCCCATAAATTCACTGCTATGTTAGCCTTGTATATCTTCAATCTTCCTCTCTGTCCATCCAGTCCTATGCATTCAAACCATCTCGCACTGTTTACCTAAAATAGTGTCCCAATACCTAGAAATTGAACGTCTACCTCTTTGAGAGGCCATCATGGGTGCCATGATTGTGGGGTTATGATGGAAACATCAGTTCCTATGTCGACTAAGCATTGCATATAAATATTATCTATTCTTATTTTCAACTTTAGTATTTGTTCATTTATGGAAGTCTGTCAAAATATATGTTTTATTGATTTACTTGATATTGTCAAATACTCCTGTAAAGGCATTCTATTGTCTATTGCTGCATGGTCCTCTGTCTCAGGCTTTGGATCATCCTGGTGGGGCTGGTCTTCCACTGTGACTGGATATGCCTGGACCTTTTTTGGCTTTGAGGTCTGCTTTTTGGGGGCTTACCAGGGCAAGCACCAAGATGCATTTCCCAATGGTAAAAGGTTGCTTCATTATCTCTTTTGGACCTACATTCATTCATCCAATGTTGGCCTTTGCCACATCTTCTGCACAATCTAGAAGGTAGTGACCTTCTGTTTGAATTATTCCTGTGATGTGGAGTATTCCCATAAGTGCCTTGCCTACAATTCCTTTTTATATGTCCTGGCTTACCACAATTTAAATAAATTATGCCCTGATTCTCTATCCTAACATTGGCAATGGCTTGACCTACCCAATTCTCTTCATCACTATGGAGAGATTCAGCATTAATTGCATACTGAACCTATTTTTTTATGGGTGAACCTTTCATCTTTAATAACATGAACATTCCCTTATATTCCATGTTAGCATGGTCAAAGGCTAAAGAGAGTGTTAATTGCTTCCTAACTCCTGGATCTGACACTGTTCTTTGTACAGCTTGAGTCAACCTCTGTAGAAAGTCTGTATAAGGCTCCTTCAAATTTTGTTTGACCTTGGTATATGACTCAATTTTCTGTCCTGGGTCTAAAATCTTTTCCTAAGCATTTAAGGCAGCAGTATGGCACAGCAACAAGGCATGATCATCATATGTAGTCTGAACTGTCACATCAGCAAACTGGCCTTCACCAAAGATTTGTTACCTGGAGATGTTAACACCCCCATTTTGTCCACAGGATTCCAAGTCCGTAGCCTCTTCCCTAAACCAGTTGCCCCATTGCAATTGTTGGCTATTTTCCAACACTGTGGTTGTCAGCTGCATCCAGTCATTAGGAATTAGCCAATTCTGTGTTGATCATGAGTTTAGAAATTGTTTTATATATGATGATTGAACCCACATCAATATGGCTTCCTTAATGTCCTTCGTGTGGATGGGTTCATAATAATTTTCCAAACAATCTGAAACCTTTCCAAGTATTTTCTTTGTCTCTTCTATGACCATGAATAGTGATGGTAGAGTATGGGGTAATCCCTTCATCGTGACTGTTTTAGGCAGATTATCTTCCCTACCACAATATCCTTTAAGAGGAGGTCCTGGATTGTTCTGGGTAAATCTGTTTCCAGTATCACTGTATGATCCTCATGGTCTTGAAAACTGGAGGCCATAGTTTTTTCCAGTGTCTGACTATCCTGAATAGACAGTCTTTCTAATGATTTCATAGAGTCAAAAATTCTTCCATTTCCTTCCTTGATATATTTAGCAAGTTTCTTAATTTTATCATCAGTGTAAAGCCTGCACTCCTCTCCTGTTAACTTAGAACTCTCAACCAAGGAGGAAACTTTGTCAAAACCGTCTTCCAGTGAAGTAACTTTGCCCACCATTTTATCCACTTTAGCTTGCATTTCACACATCTTAGAGAGTATTCTCTCATCTCTAGTCTCCAAACTTTTATAATAGATATCAGACCATTTTATTTGAGGTATAAAAAATATATCTTCATGCAAAAAAGTCAGTAGGACTACTGGGTTGAGGGAGCCTTCGAATATGTAATCATGGAGATAATCTTCCATCACTGATGAGAAAAAAAAATGTGTAAAGTTCTGAACACCTGAAATGTCAGACATTTAACCAAAAAACATTATTGTATATCTTACTCAGGTGTAATTGCAACTTAAGGCCACCAGGTGTCGCATTCAATGTCCGGCTTTCAGGAACACAGAGGAGTAGGCCAGAGTGGGAATGTGTAGTTGCAGCCCTAGGATGTTTTTAGTGCTGAGCTTTGCAGGCAGATGGGTGCTTAGCTGCGGAGTGCTGTGGCAAAGCCGGGGACTAGGCGAGGAGCAACCACAGAGCTGCTGAAGACTGGCCCAGCAGTGCTAGTACAACCAGGACACCGAGTAGCTTGATTGGAGGGTGAGTGGGGCTGAGCTGGCAAAGATGGTGGCATTGGTTCAAATTGCGTCCAGCTACTGCAGCATGTTCTACCTACTATAGGAGCAAATCTTCATATGATTAGAGTGATTCAATAAAAATCCACTTCAAAATGCCAGTTCTAGTTGCCGCTCCCAACATGGGTAGCACACACAGACCCAGACACACAGGTCCAGACACACCAGGAGCCAAGAGCCAGCCACAAATCAGGAAAGCAGGGGAGCACAGCTGGCTTCAAAAAGCCCGTAGCCCTTTATAGGCAGTCAACTGGACCCCTATATTTTAGTTTGTAAACCTAGCCAGAGCCGTCGCTGGTGGCCTGGCTAGCACTGGGAATCAACCCATGTTTGGAGCCAGATATTGCTATAATTAATCACATCTGATTCACCATACAATGTGTTAATATTTATTAGGGGGAGAGAAACTTACAAATACAAAGAATGATTCTAGGAGAAAGCACGACTTCTCCCTGGAGGTGTCTGCTTCCTCCTGGAGCACACAGGAACCAAGTGCATGAGCGAGTTTGGGGCTTAGGTCTCAAACAATTCTGGCCATGCCCAATAGGGGTCCTGATTCTTGATGTCACAAGCACTTCTCTGGGTAAAATCTGAATCCTCACTACATACACCAGCTTGTTTCTTAGGGCCATTTGATTGGAAAATCCTTCCCCAACTCTTTACTCTGAGCCTGTGTCTGTCTTTGAAGTTGGTATGCAGCAGAAAGATGCCTTCTGTTTTTATATCCATTGTACTAGGGTATGTCTTTTTATAGGTGAATTGACTCCCTTAATATTAAGGGATATTAATGATCAATGATTCATATTTTCTGTCATCTTTGGTAGTAGCTTGTATTTCCTTTTTTTGTTGAGGGGGGTTCTGCTGTGAGCTTATCAATTGTTTGTGGTTACATGGGTGTTTCTGGTTTCCTTAGGTGAGAGATTTCCCTCTAGGACTTTCTGTAAAGCCAGATTTGTGGATAGATATTGTTTAAATTTGGTTTTGTCATGAAATATCTTGTACGCTCCATCTAAAGTGATTGATAATTTTGCTTGGTACAGTAGTCTGGGTTGGCATCCATGCACTTTTAGTGCCTGTATAATGTCTGACCAGGTCCTTCTTGCTTTCATTGTTTCCATTGAATAGTCAGGTGTTATTCTGATGAGTCTGCCTTTAAAGGTGATTTGGCCTTTTTCCCTTGTAGCTCTTACTACTTTTTCTTTGCTCTGTAGGTTTGGTGGCTTGATCATTATATGGCAAGCAGACTTTTTGTGGGTTTAGTCTATTTGGTGTTCTGTAGGTTTCCTGTATTTTTATAGACGTTTCCTTCTTTAGCTCAAGGAAGTTTTCTTCTATGATTTTGTTGAATGTATTTTCTGTGCCTTAGAGATGGTGTTCTTTCCTTCTTTGATCCCAATTATTCTCAGGTTTGGCCTTTTTCATGGTATCCCAGATTTCTTGGACATTTTGTGTTATGACATTTTTGGTTTTAATATTTTGTCTAACTGATGTATCTATTTCCATTATTGAGTCTTCTACTCCAGAGATTCTCTATTCCATCTCTCAGATTCTGTCGGTTATACTTGCACCTGTGGTTCTAGTTCTTTTATTCAGGTTTTCTATTTCCAGCTTTGCCTCTTTATTGCTTCTATTTCAATTTTTAATTCCTGGAATGTTTCTATCACCTGTTTGCTTTCTTTATCTTGGTTTTCTTTCAGGGATTTGTTCATCTCTTCAATTTTTTGTTTGCACTTTCTTCTACTTCTTTAAGGGAGTTCTTTATGTCCTCTTTTTAAAGTTCTATTAGATTCACAAAGCTGTTTTAAGGTCATTTCCTTTTGTTTTCTCTTTATTGTTATGTTCACATCTTGATACTGTAGAACCACTTGCTGCTTCTGCTGGTGTTTTGTTGATATTTGTATTGTTGCATGTATTCTTGCACTGGCATCTGACCATTGTTTTCTCAATTCACTCTTGGTCAGCTCTTGGTCAGCTCTTGGTCAACTCTTAGTCTGTTATCTGCCCGGGGGCTGTTAGTCAGCTGTGTGTCCAGAGACTCAATTTCTCCTATGCAGTCGCAAGTCTGGTCAGAGGGTAGCCTGTGGAGTCTGTGTTTTGTCTCCAGGCCGAGATTCAGAGAGTAGAAGTGTCCTCATGATCTGAAGGAAGGGATTACCCTTACCTCTTACCTCTTAGCTGTGTGTGCAGGGGCTTGCCTGCTCCTGTGTCATGTGTGTGTGTGTGTGTGTGTGTGTGTGTGTGTGTGTGTGTGTGTGTGTTTATGTTCCAGTTGCTAAACCTTGTTCTGCTTTCCCAGGTGAGCCATGATCAGTGCTCAGCTCACAGATGGTAAATTCATAGCACAGAAAAGAAACCTGTGGTGTCACTTTCTCTCATAGCAGAAAACATCTATTTTGAATAAAAGGAAAAATACACAGAATCAAAGTAGACAAACTCCATCTTTCATAGACTACTACAGTAAACTTTTTAGTTTCACTATTTTACAAACAAAAATATTCCCAAATCCAGTAATCAAAATGACTTTTCTGCACTGTGGTTTTATAATAAGTGATGTAACTTTGAAGATACAATAGTTTTTTTATTATGAATAAAGTCATAGTTTTTATCTGTGTATATTCTTGTTCAAGCTCCCTTCCCCCTCCCACCCCTTCCAGTCACTCTCTCTTCTCCACATCTCTTTATCTCCTCCCCAGCAAGGGCAGGAAGTTCCAAGGTTCGAATATGGCTTAGTTCAGCATCCACTCCTGGCAGATCCAGTTTCCTCACTCCAACATCAAGACTGGGTCTGGTGTTCCTCTGGAGGGAATGGGCTCCAAGTTGCCACTCCAAGATCTTTCAGATCCCAAGTTGTTCAGTGTTTGTGGTTTGCAGCTTGGACATGCTTTGCTTTTTGCTCTTTTGTTTAGTGATCTCAATATTTAATCAAATGTTACAGCTTGTTTCTGCTGTATACATCATCTAAGGAAGAGCCTGCATTGAATATTGAATATAATAACATTGTAATATTTTTTCTTATTTCACTTATTGGAAATAGATTGTACATTGTTGTTCTAATATCTGGCATTTTAACCGATATTACAGGAAACCAGGGTACATTCTGAGCAGCATTTATAAATTTTGAGGACACAGAAATAATCCATTTTCTGGGAAGTTACTCACAAACACACAAAGGGCTAGTCCTTTCAATGATGTGTTAATGAAGTGGCTCCAAAGACCTACTGCTGCTGGCCAGACAGAGAGGGCATTGGCTTCTCATGCACTCTTGTTTTTATGATTTCTGTTTCTCCCTCCTGTTTCTGTGGATGGAGCCAGTACGTCTCACATGCTAGGCAAATATTCTACCACTAAGTGACACAGATGGGCCCTTTATTTTTCAAGTAGACAGAGTTCCCCTGCTTACTGTGTCATTAATATTTTCTCATCTACTTCCCTTTAGGCTCTGAGTTTGTGTAGCTATAGGATATCTTCCTCCAAAACTGAGCATGGGGAAAAAATGTCCTCCCTGCTCTAGAGACCACTGAACCTAAACTGAAGTCCTGTTTGATATCTCATCTTAGGACAAATTGAGTGAGTTATTGATTTAGATATGGTCTTATTGTATAGCCAAGGCCTTGTTCTAGTGATCTTCCTGCCTCTGCCTTCTGAGTGCTGAGATTATAGTTGTATATATATCATCATGCTCAGCTAGTCTATTTATTTATTATCCTCCTTTTAAAACACTATCAATCTATTTTGTCCAGTTAAAGTGTTTATGATACTTTCTCTTACAAATGTTTAGTGAATATCAGTAATTTTTACAAAACAAATTATATCAAGGGGCAAAAGTTACAGTCTTTATGAATTAACAATTCAACTTATAAAGTACTTTTAGATTTCTCTTAGAAATTATTTATTGTCAACCTTAATTCTATATTTTCTGAAAAAACAAGCAAACTCTCAAATGGAAATATTCTTTTGGTCACTTGAAAGCAGATATAATATAGTTAGACCTATATGTCATATGAGTGAGAATATTAAGTTGAATGCTGGCTATATTTTTATATACAAAAATAAAAATGATAGTTATGTGAGATACTTTCTTACACAATGTCATCTGCTATCCACAGGCTAGTGGCTATGTGATAATTCTGGAAAAGCAAGTGGTATCGGTTATTAGTTCAGAATGTTCAGGCTTAGACTTGTTCTTAAGTTAGATTTGCTCATTTCTTACAGAGACTAGAAGAAATGAGAAGAATATATGGTGTCTTTCTCCAGATTTACTACAGAGTTTATTCCAAATATTTGACTGAACTTGGGATATTTTTTTTTTTAAAACTTTATTTATTTGCCTTGGTGTTTTATTTATTTATTTATTTATTTATTTATTTATTTATTTATTTATTTATTTATCTATTTGCCTTGGTGTTTTGCCTGGAACTGGAACTACAGGCAGTTGTTAGCTGCCATGTGGGTGCTGGGAATCGAATCCGGGTCCTCTGGAAGAGCAGCTGGTGCTCTTAACCGCTGAGCCATCTCTCCAGCCCCTGAACTTGGGATATTTTTAAAATTTGGGAATGTTTTGTGTTTTTTTTTTCTATTTTTAATTGAAAATAAATTTATTTTTATACAATATACTCTGATCATGGTTTCCCTTTCCCCAGCTCTTCCCAGCTCTTCCCCATTCATATCAACACCATTTCTTTCTCTCCTTGACAAACAAATAAATATCTAGAAAAAGAAAATAAAAACAGACATATAAGAATGGGACAAAAAATGGAAGAGAAAGAGCCAAAAAATTGCAAGAAACACATAGATGCAGGAACACACATATTTGCACATAGTGATTTCTCATGGCATAAAATTGTCTATATGTCTATCTATCTATTTTTACTTTATAGGTCTTTTTGTACATATTATGGTTTCTGGTTTTCTGTGCTTTTATGTACTTAGGATTTTTTAATTTATATTTTATTTTTTCCATGTTTCCTCCTACTAACCCTTTCTTCCCTCCTCCTAATCCCTCTCTTGTCCTCCCTCAGCATTCCCTAACCCATCCCCCGATCCTTTCCCCAAGGAGGGCACAGAGTCCCAAGGTGTTCAGTCTGGTGATCAATTTGAGGTAGGTCCAATTTCCTCATCACAATATTAGGACTGAGTTAGGTGTTCCTCTGTAAGGAATAGGCTCCAAGATGCCAGTTCATACACAGGAACATAGTCTGAAACTACTCCACGAGGTTCCACATATTGCCCATGCCAATCAATAGTCATCTACTTTTGGAGAGTTTAGTTTCTCTTCCTGATAGTTCCCTGGAAGCTGTTTTTGTTTCAGCGAGCTCTCTAAAGCTCCAGCCAGTCCTTTCTGTGAGATTCTTCCTCATAATCCCTATCGCTTTGTTCATATAGACTCTCTCCTCTCTCTGTTTAGCTGGACCAGGAGCTCAGTCTGGTGCTTAGCTATGGATCTCTGCTTCTGTCTGTATTTATTGCTGGATGTAGGTTCTACAATGACACTTAGAGTGATCATTAATTTGATTATAGGGGAAGTCCTGTTTAGCCACCCCCTTCATTATTGGTTGGAGACCTAGCTAGGAACATCCTGTGAGTTCTTGGAGATTTCCCTAGCATCCAGCCTCTTTCCAACCAATGTGGATTGACTTCCTCTATCAAGATATCTATCTTCTTTTTCTCCCTCTTTGCTGTTCTCACTCAACCATCTACTTCTCTCATGATTTGTTCCCATCTCTTCTTGGATGCTACCCATTATGATCCGAATTTGCTAAGGAGATCTTTTCTATTTTCTTTTTATAGGGGGATCCTTAGTTGTCTCTCTTAAGTTTCATCTGATCCCAAGCTATTCATGGATTGCAGTTTGCAGCTTGGGTATTCTTTGCTTTTTACCTAAAATCCACTTATGAGTGAGTACATATCCCATTTCTATCTTTCTGGGCTTATGATATTCTCCAAATCAATTCATTTGCCTGCAAATTTTAGAATGCTATTCTTTTTTACTGATGAGTAGTACTCCATTGTATAGATGTACTATAGTTTGTTAATACAGTCTTCAGTTGAGGAGCATCTAGGTTGCTTACAGATTCTTGCTATTACAAACTGCTATGAACATATAGTTGAGTTAATGCCCTTGGGGTAAGAATGTGCACCCTTTGGATATATGTCCAATAGTGGTATTTCTGGATCATTGGAAAAATTGATTCCTACTTTTCTGAGGAACCACCATACTGCTTTCCAAAGTGGTTGAACAAGTTTACATTTCCACCAACAATGGAAAAGTGTTCCCCTTGCTCCTCATACTCTCTAACATAGACTGTCAACTGTGTTTTTGATCTCAACCATTCTGACAGGTGGTATCTTAAAGTTGTTTTGACTTACATTCCTCTGGAGGCTAAAGATATAGAGCAAGTTTTTAAGTGCCTTTTGGCCATTTATAAGTCTTCTGTCGAGAATTCCCTTTTCAGTTCCGAACCCTATATTTAATTGGGTTACTTGGGTTGGGGGCTCCAGTTTCTTGAGTTTTCTATATATTTTAGAGATCAGTCCTCTGTCAGATGTAGAAGACCTTTTCCTATTCTATAGGCTGTTGTTTTGTCTTATTGACTGTGTCCTTGGGCTTTACATAAGCTTCTCAGTTTCAGGAGATCCCACTTATTGATTGTTGGTCTTAGTGTCTGTGCCACTGGTGTTATATTTAGGAAGTGGTCTCCTGTGCCAATTGGTAGAAGTGTATTTCCCACTTTCTTTTCTATCAAGTTCAAAGTGTCTGGGTTTAAGTTGAGGTCGGTGATCCACTTGGATTTGAGTTTTGTGCAGGGTGGCAGGCTCGGATCTATTGATTGTAGTTCTTAGAGTCTATGTTACTGATGTTTTATTTAGGAAGTGGTCACCTGTGCCAATGAGTTGAAGAGTATTTCCCACTTTCTTTTCTATCAAATTCAAGGTAGCTGGGTTTATATTGAGGTCTTTGATCCCCAGAATTTGAGTTTTGTGTAGGGTGATAGATATGGATTTGTGTTCTTCTACATACTACCATCCAGTTATGCCAACACCATTTATTGAAGATACTATCTTTTTCCATTGAATATTTTTGGCCTCTTTATTAAAAATTGGGTATTCATAGGTGTGCAGGTTAATGTCAGGGCCTTTAGTTCTATTCTATCAATTCATAAGTCTGCTTTTATGCCAGTACCAGGCTGTTTTTATTACTGTAGCTCTATAGCATAGTTTGAAGTCAGAGATGGTGATGACTCCTGAAGTTCTTTAGTTGAGCATGACTGTTTTGGCAATCCTGTTTTTTTTTATTATTATTCCATTTGTATTGTTCTTTCAAGTTCTATAAAAAAAAAATGTGTTGGAATTTTGATGAGGATTACTTTGAATTTGTAGATTGCTTTTGGTGAGATTGTCATTTTTACTATGTTGACCCTACCTATCCAGGAGAATAGGAGATCTTTCCATTTTCTGATATCCTCATCAATTTTCTTCTTCAGTGACTTACATTCTTTGTTAAACAGGTCTGCTACTTCTTCAGTTAGAGTTTCCCTAAGGTATTTATTGATATTTGCTACTATTATGAAGGTTGAAAGGATTTATGATTTTTAATAGTAAAAAAAATACTACAGATATTTTGTTTGTGTGGATATTGTATTCATTGCTTAAAGAATTAATTTGTTCAGGGTGGGATTCTCTTTTATCTATTAATTGCCTTGCATTCTGCGTGATGGTAATATTTGAATATATTTTATCTGGATTTACTTTTCACATATTACACAGAATGTGAAAGTGTGGTTTTTAGCATAAGTTTTTGCTTCCTGCAGTAGTCAATTCTCAGTTACCAAGATACCCATAAAAATCAAGTTGTAAGAAAGGATAGTTATAGTTTATAGTACAGAGGTTTTAGTCTATGCTTTTATGGTTCCATTGCCATTGGGCCTATGGTTTTGTAGCACATTTTAGTGGACCTAGACTGGAGAAAGCTGCTTCTTTCATGGTCACTGAGAAATATAGAGAGAAAGATATTTGTATTCTATAGTACCCTCCTCTGCACACATTCCTAGTGACTCAAAACATATGAGGTGTCATCTCCTAAAGCTCCAACATCTCCTTATAGTGCCACATTCTGAGACTTAAACCTTTGGTAAATACTAATCCAAACCATTGATTTTTGGATACTTATATTGATAAAATTTTATGCTTTGTAATCTAAGGCTCTCCCCTCTACTCTTTACACAGAGTTGCAAGTTGGTCATATTTTGCCACATCTATTTTTCTGTCTGTTTCTCTTTCTATTTTCTCTCTCACTCTCAGTCTCTCTGCCCCATTCCCATTATTTTTCTTTATTATTCTTGGCTTTCCAGTGTAATAGAACCATTAAGTTTTTAAAGAGAAATTCTGCTTGCACAATAGGGACTGTGAGGTTCAGAAAAAGGTGATTGCATACTGGGGAAGGAGAGAACTCACTCATGAAGAAAAGGGGCTTGCTTTCATACGTACTTGCTTCCTTTTCCAACTTTTTCCATTTGGGCTCTCAACCTGTTGGATGATGTCACCCCATGCAAGGCATGTCTTTCCTTTTCAGTTACACATATCAATGTTCCCTAGAATTAGTGCCACAGAGATGCACTTTATTAGTCTTAGATATCATTTCATCTAGTTAAAGTGAGAATCAAGACCATTGCATTCTCAAGTGAAAATATGTTGGTTACATTGAATAAGTTTAGCAAATACTTTGATGTATATTTCCTAATCACAGTACAACAATTTGAAATCATAAAATCAATACTAATATAAAGTTACTACTTAATCTACATTCCTCATTCAAAGATCACAGTTGTTACAATAATGACCTTCACTGCTACTTTGGGTTTTTTATATTCTATTTTATACGTTGCTTTTATCATTCTCTTTTAGTCATATTTGATCTGGAATAGTTTCTCAGCATGTTGTCTATGTGACATATAGCAGAGTACATGCTGCTTGGTTTATAGGTCATCCAAACAGCTCAAATTGTCTCCCAGTAACATTGGATTATAAAGTCGCATGATAATTTTGTTCTACAATTTTAATGATGTTATACTTTGACTATTTAGTTAAGTTGCCATCTTGCAGGCTTGTCTACTCAAAGTCACCATTTATTCTCATTGGAGAAAAATATAATTTTGAAAACATACTTTGAAGCTGTTTGCATGTATTCTTCAAAATTTCAACAAAATGGGACTTCTAAATGGTCCTTAAAATTGGAGTCCAATTTTGAGTATTGAGATGGCTATTTTATTTTAAAATATGCTTTTATTTTTAACACAACACAGTGATTGTAAGTAATTATGGGGTACAGTGTGACATCTCAATACATGTGTACAATGTATAATGATCAGATCAGGATAATTAGTGTATCCATTACCTCAGGCATATAATTATTGAGTGATGGAAACATTCAAAATCTTTTTTAGCTAATTAAAACTATTCAATCAACTATTATTATCTACAGTTTTATTACTGTGTTTCAGATCATTATGTTGTTTTTTACTATCTAATTGTTCCCCTGTATTCACTAACCATCTTCAATTTACACTCTTTTCTCTGTTTATTTTTTATAATCTAGTAGCTATTATATTATGGTTTACTGTTTTGTGTTTAACTTTATAGCTTATGTAATTCATGGTATTTGTCTTTCTGTTCCATTTGTGGTGTTGTCAAATAATTTTATTTTTACGGGTAAGTAATATTCCATTGTTTATATTATGATAAGTTCTTTATTCATTCATCTTTCAGTGGGCACAAAACATATTTCTGTAAGCTGGCTACTGTGGAGAGTACTGCAGTAAGCCTGACAGTAAAGGTTTATTTCCAGCATACTAATTTCTTGCGGACATTGTGGCACATGTCTATAATCCTAACACTCAAAATGTTGAGACAGGAATATCATGGGTTTAAGGCAAGTTTTAGCTAGCAAATCCTAAGTTGGCCTGGGATATATACTGAGACCCTTAACACAAAACAAAACCAACTCAAGTAATTAAAAAGTTTCTTAATCCCTGGAACATGCATATTCAATGGTATGATTGCTTTTGAAGATCCTACATACTGTTTTCCAGCATAATCACAGCAATTTACATTTCCATCCACAGTGAATGTAAGTTCTTCTTTGTCTGTATCAAGTGGCTTTCTCTATCAGTAACAATAATTCTCATACTTTGTTTTAGTTTTCCCCTTTACTTCCCTGCAATTCAACATCTCAGTCTACCTCCTTTTTCCTTTTATTCATTACCTCTGCTTTTTGTGCCTTTTGCTTAATTTATACCAATTCCAATTCTTGCCTCCTATATGCAACATCTAACACGTGTCAGGCAAGTTACTTTATGAAAATTTAATGTCCAACACTTGCCTCACATCCTTTTTCTCTAGAATTTCCAGTCTTAGGAAGAAGTTGGAAAAATCACTATGTAAATATTTATATGATCTTCTCATAACAAACTAGTACAAATAGCATATTGACATTATTTTTTCTCTTGCTTGGAATTATGCCATGTTACTCCAAGTACTTCTGCATCTTTAAGATTATCCCTCAATTAAAGTTAAGGAGAATCCATTTATTTATCTCTTTAAAATGACAGATTTTTTAATAACTCCACTTCTAAGTGATCATACTTAAGAAAAAGTAGTGGTAATTACACATCTTCATATGTCCAGTCCATGTTGTGATTGTTTAAAAATATATTCACAAATAATTTGATATTTCTCCATCTAAAGGACAAATTCTATTTACATTAGTTATAGATCTCTCAGCTCTTTCTCCAGCACTATGTTTGTTTGCCTGAATGCTGTCATGTTACCTGCTGTGATGATAATTAACTAAACCTCTATAGTGTAAGTAGTGTAAGATAGTGCCAATTAAATGATTTTCTTTATGAGAATTACTATGGTCATGGTCTTTTTTTTTTTTTTTTTTTTTTTTTTTTTTTTTTTTTTTTTTTTTTTTTTTTTTTTTTTTTTTTTTTTTTAGAGCAATAGAAACCCTAACTAAAACAGAAGTTGGTACCGGAGACTGGAATATTGTGATAAGCCTGATAATACTTTTGTTTGAGGTAATATAGACTTTGGGGTTGTTAAAAAAAAAATAAATAAATAAAACAGTTCAATCCTTTAAAAGCTGTTTAATGGGCTATACTAGTAGGACCATGGAAGACAATGGTGCTGAGCATGTTTTCTTGAACTGTGGGGGCCTGGCACAAGATGTTTAAAGGAGAAGAATGTTAATATGTGGCCTAGAGATCATTCTTGTAACAGTTTGATGAAGAACTGTGTCTGCTTTTGGCCCTTTGTCAGAAAGCTCTGCCTGAGGCTAAATTAAAGAGATTTGGATTAATTTCATTGGCAGCAGATACCTCAAAACAACATAGTATAGACTCTGTAATGTGATATTAGTGGTAACTCTAATGATATATAATGAAAAGGAGCAATCTGAAGAAGAGGAAAAATAAAATATGTTCGATTTGAGGAGAAATGAATAGCAGGAAGTAGAATAGAGCTAAATTCTGTGTTTAAAGATATAAAAAGAATAATAAATAGAATAAAGGGTAGATGACCTCAGGGCTAGATCCTACCCAGCTAATTTTCTAACTTGTGAAAAGGAACTAAAGAACAACTTAAAGCCAGGTGTGGTGTTGCATACCTTTAATCCTAGCACGTCATAGGCAGAGGAAGATAGATCATTAAGTTTGGGCCAGGCTGGACTCAGATCCAGTTTCAGGACAATCAAGATTAAGTAGTGAAGGAAACCATTAAAAACAGAAAGTTGATGAAGGTGTGATTGAACAAGACCATATTCTAGCCTCAGTAATCAGCAGAACTTGGCAGCTTTGCCCATGTAGTTCTGATTTTAAAGATAGGAAAAAAAAGGGTTATAAAATTTGCCTCTGTGACTAAAGGAATGTTACTGAGGACTGACATTTCAGGGCTGTTCCTGAATGAAGGCCTAAAGATACCATTGCATAAAGTTGTGAAAGTGAAGCCTGGATTGCCATGGAGATTCCAAGATGTTGCAGATGCCAGAGCTATAGATACCTGCCAAGGAGAGCTGCTAACAGGGAGTAGAATCAGCCCAGAAGAGAGAAGTGTGTTGCAGTCAGAAAAGCTGAAAGGGGTTGTGTTGTAGTAAGTTTTCCTGCCCATTTGTGGCCAGAAGGTTCGTATTTGGCTTGTGGCAGCTTTTGTCTCTTAAAGAAATAAATTAAACACTTATATTAACTTTATATTGTTTGGCCTATGTCTTAAGCACATTATTAGCTAGCTCTTTTATCTTAAATTAACTCATTTTTATTAATTTGTCTGTCACGTGGCCTGACTCGTGGCTTATTTGAATTTTTTATATGCCTTTTTTTTGGGGGGGGGTTGGATAGAGACTGACTAACTATTTTTTTTTACTTGTTTGTCTTTTGATTTTTTTTATTTACTTTTAAGGTGTTTTATATAGGCCAAAATAGTCTTTTATTTATAGCATTCAGGGAACATTTTATTACACTTTTTTTTGTCTAATCAAAAAGGAAAGTTTTAATTTTTTTTTTTGCAGTTTTTGTGGTTTTATTTAAACACAAATAAAACATGCACATAAGCCATCTACTCATTTTCTTTGCTGTGTAGCCTGGCGTTGGGATTGGTGACTCTGATGGCCAGCTGTGCTGCTCTTTCTACAATGGCTTTTTAGTTCTTTGAGGAAACTTTGTGAGCAATCTCAGCACAGTAAGATTTGTTGCACATCAGCAGCACTTCCAACTCCTTGACATTGTGGACCAGAAACTTCCGGAAGCCACTAGGCAGCATGTGCTTGGTTTTCTTGCTGCTCCTATAACCAATGATGGGCATCAGGATCTGGCCCTTGAATCTTCTCCACACCCTGTTGTCAATACCTCTGGGTTTCCGCCAGTTTCGCTTAATTTTGACATATCGATCTGACTGGTGCCTGATGAACTTCTTGGTCCTCTTTTTGACGATCTTGGGCTTCACCAGAGGCCAGAGGGCAGCCATGATGGCGCAGATGAGATGGCAGCCACCTTACTGGCAGTGCCAAAGAAGAAGGAAGCTAATTTTTATATAGCAAAATTACAACAGAACAGCTCTTAAGCAGGAATTATAGTTATAATACCTAGTCTATTTGTATTTATAAAATTAAAGAGAATATTTTATTATTTATCTTATCATTGTGAGTTTAAAGTTTTATATCTTTTAAACTAAAAGGAACTATATCTATAATTATTAAACTTTTAACCACATCAAAGACGACAGAAGGATATAATATTATCTAAATAAATAGGAAGTATAAGCAACTTTTAAAGTCTAGAAAATGACAGAGATGACACTTGTCTGCCTGGACAGTCACCCAAAGATTTTTTTGTAAAGTTGGGGCAATATCTTTAGCCTATATGGCTCAAAGTCTCTGGCATATTTTTAGTGATATAGGAAATTTGTTACAGTCTATCAGTCGTTTTTTTGTGTGTCTTGAAGAATGTTTGGCAATTTTGTTTTCCAAAGCAGGAATTTGAAGGACCATCTCGACTTGTTCTGCCAAAGTTTAGAGGTCACTTTCTTATGGAACTTGCATGTCTAGTTTATATAGCATATTATCAAGCAGTCAATATTAGAGCAGTTTTTTGTCTAGTGGCTAACTGTTGCCACAAAGTAAATTTTACATGAAGTATTTTTAATGTCTATCATTTTTTTTTGAAATATATTGGTGCTGCCAGGAGCAGACCTGTCTCACTGTCCAGAAAAGTTTAAGTTTTTAAAATATTTTAAATATTATATTTTGTATGTCTTTGAAGTGTTTGAAGACTACCTATTTAATTGAAATATATCTTTGTATATCTATAAAACTTATCTAATGTAACTATAAGTTTGGTTATCATAGATGACTATTAATCTGCATTTTTTAATTACATATTATAATTTTAAATGAGTTACATCAGCATCATATCCTAATCAAGAGTAGAAAAATATATATCGCATAACAAAACTGGCTCTAAGTTAATATTAATAAATCAAAATCTACTTATCTTTTTTAATCATTCTCAGATCATATTTTTAATTTTTTTTAGAAAGATTGACTATGACCATTAACTATTTATAATGAAAACAAACATTAATAAGTAATATTTTGGGGAAATTGGATGTAGGGTTTTTTTATTACTTTTTGCTGACAAAGGACGTTGTTGATCTCATGGGGTCCTGAGGCTGGATCATCTCAATTGGCATCTTGGAAGCTGAGAATGTTTACGTGGCCTTGGCAAATGAAACCACATTTACCTGGAACCAATTTATAGGTTTTGATCTTTTGTGGAAACAAAAACAGAAACTCTTTTCCCAAGCAACATATTCTTATAAATAGATTTTAAAGGCAAAATATCTTTAAAGTATATGTATTTATTTAACTTAGCAGCCTTAGCAATCAATTGTCTTTTTGCAGTTAGCTCATTAAAAGATAAAAAATTAAAAGAAAACACATAACTATAATTTAGACTCTCTGTTTATTTGCCATCTTTATGTGGCTTTTTTTAATCTTTATTTTTTATTTTTTAAGAGCTTTTTTAATCTTTTTTTCTCTCTTTCTGACGCCTATGCGTATTATATATATTGTATCTTGTTTAGAGGTTTTGTGAGTCTAAATTTGTTTTATTGAGAATTTTTAATCATTTTTTAACTAGAAGAGCTTTTAAAATGTTAGTATTATTGCGATTGTTGGCTCTGCCCCTTTTGGCTGCTTTTTAATATGGTGGAGGTGCCCGCTTCACCTCTCTTGTTGTCAGTAACTAGAGTGGACTTAGGAAATGTTGCTACCAGAAAAACTGTTTTTGAATCTGTTTTTGTTTGTTTGTTTGTTTTTTGTTCAGTATAAGCAGAAACTTTAAATTAATCACACTTATGTCAAGCCTTTTGTGAAAAGTATGGGTTTAAGCTGTGTGCCATTTTAAAATTTTAGCCTGAACACCATGCTGTCTCTGTACCATAAATCAATTTAAATACATAATTTAGAAAGCTGCTTTTGGTTCTGTTTCAGTGATCTAGAATGCTCTTTAAGCTTTTTAAACTTTTTTAGGCTTTAAGTAGGTGTTTGCCCCTTGTTGGGCGCCATCTGTTGTAGTAAGTTTCCCAGCCCGTTTGGGGCCAGGAGGTTTGTATCTGGCCTGCAGCAGCTTTTGTCTCTTAAAGAAACAAATTAGACACTTACATTAACTTTATATTGTTTGGCCCATGTCTCAAGCACATTATTAACTAGCTCTTTTATCTTAAATCAACTCATTTTTATTTATTCGTCTGCCACGTGGCCTGGCCTGCGGCTCACCTGGATTTTTTACATGTCTCTCTTCTTTGAGGGTCAAATGGAGACTGACTAACTCCACCCTCCTTCTACTTGTCTGTCTTTTGATTCTCTACCCACTTCTCTGGTGCTCTACATAGGCCAAAACAGTCCATTATTTACAGCATACAGAGAACATTTCACCACAGAGTTGGGCATCTGAAGAATGCTTTGATATCAGACATGGAAATGTAGAGCTTAGCATTTGACCAGCTTGTTTTTGAATTTTGCTTTGGTCCAGTATTTTCTCATCATGCTCCCTTACTTATATTTTGGAATACATACATATATACATATATATGTGTATGTCTGTATGTATTCTGTGCCATTATCTTTTGGAAATATGTGTTCTAGATTTTTATTTTGTAAGGGATTGTAGTTAAATGATTGCATGGATCTCATGAGAGACTTTGTAATTTAAAATGCTGTTGAGACCTCTATGAGGTCTTTTGAAGTTGGACTAAATACATTTTGCATTATAGTATTGCTACAAGTTTATGGTGGTCAAGGAATAGAATATGGTACATTGAATGTAATCGGCCCCCATAAACTCATTTTAAGTGGAACTATTAAGATGTGTGGCTTTTTGTAGTAGGTGTGGCCTTGTTGGAGAAAGTATGTCACTTTGTGATGGGCTTTGAGGTCTCCTATTCTCAAGCCCTGCCTAGTGTCTCAGTTCCCTTTCTGTTGCTTCCCGATCAAGATGTAGAGCTCTCACCTCCTACTTCTAGCACTATGTCTGCCTGCATGCTACCATGACCTACCATGATGACAATGGACTAAATCTCTGAACTCTAAGCCACTCCAATTTAATGTTGTCTTTAGTAAGAGTTGCAAGGTCATGCACTGTGTCTTTTCACAGCAACAGAAAACTAAACTAAGACAGTCTGCTTGCTCTCTCCTTGATAGCAGCTCTATTTGCTGTCATTAAAGATTACTTTCTTGGGAACCCAGTATACACTGAAGACCATCTGAGATATCCAGTCTTGTGAAATAAGAAAGTACTGGATTCCTTGGACCTCCAGTTCATAGGTAGTCATCATTATATTAGCTACACCACATCCTATAAGACATTTTAATAAATTCTCTTTCTAAATATTCTTTCTATTAATTCTGTTACTCTAGAGCAGTGGTTCTCAACTTTCCTATTGCTGTGACCCTTTAATACAGTTTCTCATGTTGTGATGACTCCCCAGAATGACTTTATTTTCATTACTACTTCATAATTTTAATATTGCTACTATAAGAAGTTTCTGCCCTGGCCTAGCCCAGAGATCTGGACCTGCCTGCAGCTGCTTAGCTCTGCCTAGCCCTGAAGTGCAGACCAACAGTCCCAAAGTAACACAGAAAAGCTTATATTAATTACATGCTATTTGGTCTATGGCTCAGGCATATTCTTCGCTGACTCTTATTCTTAAACTAACCCATGATTAGCCAAGTGGCTTAGTACCTTTTCTCAGAGCAGCATTTTGTCCTCTTTGTGTGTCTGCCTGGCCTCTCTGCTCTGTTTTTCTCCTTCCCAGGAAATGATCTCATTTACTATAATACCTAGTGACCCACTAGGGAAGTTTTACTTTTTGGTCCTGTAACTTTAAGTTCTACAGGCCTAGAAATTTTGGTTCCAGATAAGAAAATATTCTTGCTAGGAGCCATAACAAACATTCCATTGAAAATGAAGCTCAGACTTCCCCCTGGCCACTTTGGACTTATTCTAAGAAAGAAATAACAATGTTACAAGGGGTGATTAATCAAGATTACCATGGGGAAACTGGATTAATTCTCCACAATGGAGATGAGACAGATTATATCTGAACTGAAGGAAACCCTTTAAGGGTTTTTTGCTGCTACCATTTCCAATTATTACAGTCATCTACAACAGCCCAATCTAGGTAGGATGACAAAGAGCACAGACTCTTCCAGAATGAAAGTATGGGTCACTCTTTCAGGAAAAGAATCAAGACCTGCTGAGGTACTTGCTGAGGGTGGAGAAAATACAGACTGGGTAGTATAGGATGCTATTTATAAATAACAGACTTCAGGCTAAGTAGGCCCCTTGGGGGAGAGATATAAAGTATAGTCCATGAGGAGCTATTCTACTCCCCTAGAGATGTTGATGAGCTTCCTAATTCACTCAAGAAGAAGTATGGGAAATATGTGTAGGAATGAATTTGTAAGGATATGGGACAATGGCTAAAGAACCATAAAACTGGATCAGGCTGAGTTTATTGATATGGAGATTCTAGGTTTAATACGAAAGCTTGCTCAGTTATAAAAGGGTGTCTAAAGTTTATTTGATTGGTTGGCTAAAGCATTTGTCAAAAGATGACCTACTGAAAAAGAGTTGGAGATACCTGATATCCCTTGGCTTAGTGTTGATGAAGGGATTTAAAAGCTGGGAAGAATTATGATTCTAAAGTTTGTACATAGTATAAAACCTAATCCTCTGCAATGGGAAGGCAGAAGACATGCCATACCCTAATTCTAGAAGACACAAAATGGAAAAAGCAGCACCAGCACACTGATGTATAAGGATAAAAACTAGGTATTTAATAATTTACTGTTAATAAATCAAAAATTTATTTTAACACAAATCTGGTTAATCGAAGATTTTGTCATTTATTAAAGAGAAAAGCAAATTGACATAATAATGAGAAAAATATGCTTATTTATTTGAAAAGAACTGATTTTTGGTTGACTACTTAATACTGTAGAAGGAGAACATCTTTATCTTTTTTTATAGATGATTGGCACTTTGATTTATGATGGTCAATGCTGAGGATGCTGTTTTGCATAATTTCATAGCATAAAATAAGAGAATCCAGTTAAAATTATTGGAAGTTCTGTTCTAATACCAAAGCCAAACCTAATAAAAATATTCTTATGGAACATAAGCCAGAACCTCAAACAATTTTAACAAATCAAACATTTTAACTTGTTATAATTCAAAGATATACTAATTTGATCCTTATGCTTTGTGGAATGATGGTAGGAGAATATGAAGTCTTTTTTTCAAGGATTAAACAATTATACTCTTATAAAAGTAATACTCTTATAAAAGTAAAAAGCTTTATATGTACAAGGTAAACATGGCAATTCATAGATATAGTAGTCTTGAATATTAATTGAAATATTTTTCATTCAATACTCATTGTCATTGCATGATGTGACATTATGAACAATGAAAAATATGTATACTGTGTTTTCAGAATCAAGACAGCAGTGAAGTTTCACAATGCCACATGGACGAGTGCTGCCAGAAATACCTCAGATTAAGTACAGATGTGATTTTTAAAATTCTGGCTATTGTGTGTTCAGAAACCTTTTAATGTGATGTGGAGAAGAGAGAGAGGCTGGGAGGGGTGGGAGGGGGAAGGGAGTTTGAACAAGGGGATATATGGATAAAAAATATGACTTTATTCATAATTTAAAAAATCAAAAACAACAAAAATTCTAGATCTGTCATAGTTGCCACATCCAGTCACCTCAGCCAAGATGGGCTTGTGACCCAGTATAAGGAGCAATGCTAGAATACTCAATAGTCTAGGCATTTTCAGATTACAATATGTTAAAACTACAGTGGAATTATAGGAATGTAACCCCATTGTAAGAAAAGGAACATCTATATATGCACATGTATAGATCAGTATTTCCTACTTTTTCCATATGGAAAATGTAGAAAAACCATCTAAACTACTCTGTCTTAACTTTAACTTATATCAGTAATCACTTTATTCATCCAATTATTCTCATTCTTCATGATTGAATAGTTAACTTCTTTATTAACAGATATGGCATCATTGTAAACCTTTCATTGTCTTGAACAACACATGACAAATAGACCTATACATTAATCATTTTTATTTTCTGGAGTTGTGTGTTCAGCACTGCTTAGCAAAAGTTTTGTTCAGTATTGCCAAATTCATTTCCAAAAGGATTGTGCCATTTACACTGCCCACCATCAGTACATGAGAACATATGTTTCTTCCCAGCCTTGCCAATGGGGTGTTTAGTAGAACATTTCACTTTTGTCAGTTTGATAAGTATAAAATACCTCTGAGTGACGGTAGCTTGCATTTTTATTATGAGTGATTTTAAACAGATCTTCATATGTTTATGGGCCATTTCACTTTCTTAAATCTTTTTTCACATTTCTCTAGTGGGCTTTGGTATTTTTCCTCTCAAATTTTGATGGCACTTTATAACTCTTTATTTTTTAATTGAAGAGGGTTTTTTGTTTTACTTCGTCAGTTTTTCCAATTTTATCAAAGTTTTTAGGCAAAAAAGTTCTTGATCAAGGAAATAATTGTCAAATGCAAATTATATGTATTTAAGGTAATATAATGCGTTATTTTTAAATTTAAACAAATGTGAAATTTTTGACACAAGACAATCGTCCCATCCATTACTTCACATCATTACTATTTTTTATTTTGTTTTGTTATTTTTCTTTTAGAAACATCTACCTTCTTGGTAAATTTCAACTGCATAGTCCAGGCCTGTTTTATATCATGTTATGCACTAAATTTCCAAATTTTCAGATCTTATTTATCTTGTATAACTAAAGCTTTCTACCTTGACCAACATCTTCCTGACCTCCAGTCCCTGGAAACCACCATGCTGTTTCAAAATAATTACATTTTTGTTTCATGCAAGTTTAGTGATCCTTTTTTCATTGCTTCTTGATTTTAAGCCACAGTTAGATTTTCTATACTCTCATATTATGAAGCATTTTACTCATTTTTTTGCACCTATTGTTCTGTTCTGTTCTGTTCTCTCTGTGTGTGTTTTAAAACAAGGTCTCACCATGTATTTTTTACTGGACTAAAAGTCACCATGTAGACCAAGGTGGCCTCAAACTCATAGCCTGACATGATTTTCTGAGTACTGGAATTAAAGGCCACTATTCCTGACTCATGCATTCTTTCAGTACTTAATGATTGCACATCATTTAAAATTACATTTTAATTTGTCTTGTCAAAAATGTCTAACTTCTCTGTCTTAAATTGAGTTCTCAGAAACACACTCTACCCTCAGATATCATAGGAATGTGGTTCATTAAAAAGGTCTTTCATTTTCTTTCTTCAGTAAATGTCAATTGACACAGAGATCCATGTCTCTATATCATCAGAATGTAGGGAATAAGAGCCCGTACAGTATTGATCTCTAAATGAGCTATCTGTATCATGCCCCTCTCCCTCTCAGGCTCAGAGACTATTGCAGAAGAGTGAGCAGAAATATTCTAAAAGCAAGAAGTAGTAGACATCTACAGCTAACAAAATTTGATAGATATGTCAGAGCCATTGCACAATGAACAATTAGTAGCTGTGATGACATGCACAAGATATGCACAGGATCAAGCCAAACCAAATCTAGAATGGATGGGAAGGAGCTCCTGAAGTCTGATCACCAGCTAAAGAGCTATTGACAGTTGGTGCCTGCTAGAGGATGCACAGTTAATTTTCTTCAGCAATATAGTCCCTAAGAAGTTACTCATGCTCCAGTAGATAAGTCTTACACTATGCACATAGCAGAGTCAGTGGTTTTGAAAAAGAGCACAAGAAGTTGAGAGTAAAAAGTGGTAGGGAAGGTGAGTGATGAATTAGCAGTAAGGAGATGTAGTGTGAATTTAAATTCTCAAACAATAAAAACATAAAATATAAAAGTGTTTAAAAAAGATTATGGAGTAGGAAACCACAATGGAGATGAAGAAAATGTCAAACCAGAGTGTAATTTCAGTTATATCTAATAAAGGGGAGATGCAGCATGAGTTCTTGAGTGAATACTGGCATGTAATTTATGATTTCACACTAGTTGAAGTTCAAGCAAGAACGCTGCCACATCCATCAGTCTCTAGTGAAATGTTGGCTCCAGACAAAGAGGCGTCATCATGTGAGTGACTTTGGTATGTGGTCTTTGGAGAAAAATTCCCACCCAAACCAAAAGAGGGGTATACAAAAAACAGAAAAGAGCTGAAGGAAGCTACTGAGTACCAATAACAAAGCTGGCAAAGAACATAGAAGCAGGATTCAGGTGGAGGGAGATAACTGGTGTTGGAAGGGAGAGAGAGAAAACAGACAGAATGACTTTGTTTCTGCAATCTTCTTTTTTCACAGCTCATAGAGCAAACCTGAAAACATTTCTGTTTACATTATCATGAAATTTGGGGGGGGGGCAGATGTTTGCCTAGACTCAATTGCTCTTAACGCTGTAATTCTCTTGCCCTTTTTCTGAAGGTACAGAAAACCTCCTGCCAACTTTCCTTCTGGGACTCTGAAAACAGGCATCTAACCTGGTCAGGACTGATACCAAGAAGTCTCTTTAGGCACATGGCTAGATCTTGGAGTTGGTTGGATCCATAAGGTCCTCCATTCTATCATAACAAGAGCTTTTCTACATTGAAGTATTTCTGGTAACTTTTCTCTTATGTCATCCTATTTCTATCCTGTTTAATGGTTAAGGGAATTAGGTCTTTCAATCAAACCAAAAATTTTTTTCTTAGATATGTGACTTAAAAAGAGTTTTGAAATGTCCTCAGTTCTAATTTATTCATGTACAAAAGAGAAATGACACCTACATTGCAGAGTAAGTAGAGTGATTAAATTCAATATAGTAAGCTTGATGTGCATCATTATTACCCATCATTTTATTTTAGTTCCTCACACTGCTGATTTTTCCGGTCATTTTCTCAGAAAGCCTTTCTTTCTTGTGAATAACTTTTCTTATGTTCTCAATCACTTCACAGGATTCCATCTGTACACTCTTCTCAGAATATACCTTTCCTGCAGTACCTGTAAATGAGATTTTTCTCTTTTCCTTCCTTCCTTCCTTCCTTCCTTCCTTCCTTCCTTCCTTCTTTCCTTCCTTTCTTTGTTTCTTCCTTCCTTCCTCCCCCCTTCTCTTGCTCCTTTCCTTCTTCTCCCTCCCTCCTTCATTTCTACCTTTCTTTTTTTAACACCAGTGTATAATAAGCTATAGTGTGATCAGGTTTCCTGACTCTTTATTACAACTGAAAGAATATCATTCCCCTACACTCTAAAGCAAGAAATACTCCACCATGATGATCTGTGCTAGCTTTATATACTCAATTAATACTTCTTCTATTTTTCTTTGGAGAACCTATCTCTTCCTCTTTTATTTTCCATCAAAAATTATAATAGCAGTTTATTGGTTCTCCTTATGTACTACATTCACATTTCATAGGCAGTGTCTGCATCTAAACAAATTTTCAAAAGCAACAACAATTTATCAGCACCATATTCTACAGCTATAATTTTCTTGGTGGTCCATCAGGTCCTCTGACCTCTATTCATTATATTTATTATTTATTGCATGTGTGTGTGTGTGTGTGTGTGTGTCTGTGTAAGTCAGATGGCAAGTTACTTGAGAAAAATTTTCTCCCTCTACTAAGTATTGGGGGCCACTCAGGTGACTCAGACTTTACAGCGAGCATCTTTACACACTAAGTAATCTTACTGTCCCCTGAACTAATATTTTTATGCATCATCTCAAGTGTTATCCTGTATTTCCAGCCTTTCCAATTAATTTTGATATAAAAAGACCTCAAAGCCATTTTATATTCTATTAGACTGGTTTAGATTTGATTTTTCTCTATGCAAACTTGAATCCTCCCACTGCACTCAGCCATGATACTACTGTACTTAAAAGCTAAAACTGAGTCTATTGTCCTTCTGCCACATCTCTTCTATAGTCTGCAACCTCCCATACATTTCATCATCTGCCTTTGTTGCCTCTGCCTCAGTTACTGGATGCTACTAAAGAAGTCCACATTCTTTAGTGAATTAAGGTCACCATATACTTGTGATCTCTCCTTTCTTCTCTCTCTCTCTCTCTCTCTCTCTCTCTCTCTCTCTCTCTCTCTCTCTTCTTTTTATGGAAAATTTTTCATGCAATATATTCTGATCACAGTTCTCTTCTCCATCTCATCCCAGATCCTGCCTACCTCAAAAGTCCCTCCCCATCAAAGAAATACACAAATAAACCAAATACAATGGGATTCATGACTGAGCACTGGGCTGAGCTCCTGGTCGAGCTGAGAGCAGGGGAGGAGAGTCTATATGAGCAAGGGGATAGGGCTTATGGGGACAATTCCCACAGTGATGGCTAGCTGGAGCTCACTGAATCAAGAACAGCCACAGAGGAAACATCAGTAAAAGAAACTAGGCCCTCCAAGGATAGGCAACAGTCCACTGACATGGGCAGTATGTGGAGCCTCAAGGGGATGGATCAGACTGTATTTCTGTGCATGGATTGGCACCTCGGAGCCCATTCCCTTCAGAGGAACACATAACCCAGTCTTCATATTAGGGTGAGGAAATAGAACTTGCCTGGAGTAGATGCTAAGCTGATCTACCTTGGGACCTGTTGCCCTTTCTGGGGAGGGGATGGGGGATGGGGAAGAGAGAGGCTGAAGGCTCACCAGGAGGGATCAGAGTTGGAACAAGGGGATACATGGATAAAAAAGACTTTATTTTATAAAAATAAATTTTAAAAAAGAAATCACAACAAAAATACAAGAAACATACACAAACACGCACTCCATAAGATCATAAAATTGGAAAACATGATATAGAAACTTAAAAGCCAGTAAGAAAAAAATATCATTGAGCTAATTTTGTGTTGAGCATCTGCTGCTGGGCATAAGAGATATCCTTAAGTGTAGTTAATATACCCTGTGAGACTCCATTGGAGCAAAGAAAATTTTCTTTTACAAGCCTTTGTCAATCCAATATAGTTTCTGGGAGATGGGGTCCTGTGCCTGCTTCCCTCTCTTAGTACTGGGACTCTGCCTGGCTTGAACCTGAGCATGCCTTGTTCATGCTAGTCTTTGTGGATTCACATGTCCTATTATGTATAAAAGACACTGTTTTCTTACAGTCATCCATCCTCTCTGCCTCTTCCAATCTTTTCTTCATAATAGCTCCTGAGCCCTGAGGGGAGGGTTTTGGTGGAGACAGTTCATTTAGGATTAAGTGTTCCAAAATTTCTCACTCTCTGTCCAATTTCTGCATTCTTTTGACCCTTTGTATCCATTGTTAATCTGGTAATTTATCTCATCAGTTTCCACTTCCATTCCTCTGAATGTCCAGTGTTTCCCAATAAATTCCAATTCTATATTCTTGTGATCCTCCTAGTAAAGATAAACTTCCCTCCTATTTCATGCAGAACATGAAGACACTTGGCTACTTCACTTCAATATGTAACAAAACATACCTGTGAATTATTTTTATGCACATATTTTCACATGGGCTTTTTATGCTAAAGAAATCTGGATGTGAAGGCCTTATTCTGTCTCCTGCACAAGATAATCCTATAAATTCTCTTATATGATGCAGATTCAGGGCTTTACCCTCCATATGACTCATTCATTCTTCTATACATCCAAATTTTTTCCATTTGAGGTCTTTTTATGTCCTTCCAAATCTTCTATCAGAATGTAATCAACTCTTGTTTTAGCTCTATCTTGCCTTGTCTTTTCATATCCAAGATACTTAAATAAACAAGCAAACAAGCCTAGACTTCTGGTCCCCCTTATTGCTATTTTATGTCTGTATTTCAATTTACCCAAGACAGATTCTATAATCTACATAAGCTGTATTTTCCAAGGTTGCCAGTGCCTTTATTGATTGTCTATTGATTTTTTTCAACATACTAATGAATATTCTGTACAGAAAATGTTGTATTGAATCTATTCTTCCCTGTGTTTCTCCTATATCACTCCTGTTTACCTACTTTCTTCATTGTCTGTCCCACCCTTATTGTATTATTTACATATGCCTTTTGTAATTATTTCTTCCATGGCTCTATTGCCAGGATGGTACTTTTGGCATGGTGGGGGGTGTTGTGGGACCTTTAGGAGATAGATCCTTGCATGAGTTTAAAGGACACTGCTAACCCTCTCTCTTTCTTTGCTTCATGATCCATGATATATAAATGGTTAGCTCCATGCCATTGTCAGCAAATGCTCAAAGTAATGAGGACACCTTGATCTTGAAACATGATCAGAAACATGAGCTATATTGAGACTTTCACGTTCACCTATGAGCCCCTTTTACCTGAGAATTTCTGGGGCCTAAGTATATAAACATATAAAATATGCACATAATTCCAACATTTACTTTTAATACCTCAATTTAAAAACAGTTCTTTGGTGTACATATAATATTCCACTTATTAACAAAAATAAAATTTGGATATATTACAAGATTCATTGCATAACCCCTCCATTCTTTTCCAGATTGACCATCCTGTACCCTTATGTTCTTATCTCCCATTCTCTCCCCTCTATCTACCTCCCTCACCCCCAGTTTACTTAGGAGATCTCATCTATTTTTCCTTCCCAGAGTTACCCATGCATCTCTCTTGAAACCGAGAAGCTTCTGTAAGGAAAAGAACATGATTACCAAGACAAAATAACAGCCTACAGGAGGGAAAAGATCTTTACCAACCCTATATCTGACAGAAGGCTGATTTCTAAAATATATAAAGAACTCCAGAAACTAGATATCAACAAATGAACTAATACAATTTAAAATGACATACAGATCTAAACAAAATTTTCAACAGAAGAATTTCAGATTTAAAGAACTGTTCAACATCCTTACCCATCATGGAAATGTAAATCAAAACAACTCTGAGATACCATCTTACATCTGTCAGAATGGCTAAGATAAAAAACACTAATGGCAGCTTATTTTGAAGAGAATATGAAAATAAGAGGAACACTTCTCCAATGCTGGTGGGAGTGCAAACTTGTACAGACACTTTTGTAAATCAGTATGGTGACTTCTCAGAAAATTGAAAATCAATCTAAACCAATCGTGGACATATATCCAAAGGATGCTCAATCAGAACGCAGGGACACTTGCTCAGGTATGTTCATAGCAGCTTTATTCATAACAGCCAGAACGTGGAAACAACCTAGATGCTCCTAAACTAATGAAAGAATAAAGAAAATGTGATACATTTACACAATGGAGTATTAACCAGCTGTAAAAAAAAAAAAACAATGACATTATGAAATTTGCAGGCAAATTCATGGAACTAGAAAAACCATTGTGATTGAAATAACCTATAGCCAAAAAGACAAACATAATATGTACTCACTTCTAAGTGGATATTATGTATAAAATAAAGGATAACCAGATCACATTTCTCAGCCCCAGGGAGGCTAGGTAACAAGGAGGACCCAAAGAAGAATGCATGCATTTCCCTGAGAATTGAAAATACATGATATTCAAAACTGTGGGTTGGGGTTGGGTATTGAGAACATGCTGGATTGGGTTGGGTGTGTTTTGGGTAGGATAAAGGGAAGGAGAAATAAAAGAGATGTCTTAATGGGGGAATTTCAGGGTTAGGGAGAAACCTGACACCAGGGAAACACCGAGGAATCTACAAGGATGACCCCAGATAAGACTCCTAGTGGAGGAAAAAGAAACAAAAATATACTCATTTGATTCTTACACATTAAAGAATGGTGGTAGAAAAATATTCTTTGATTTTCATAATTAAATCATTATGTTTTAACAACAGCAGAAAACTGTGTGTACAGTAAAAAAAAAAAAACCCTACAATTCATAACACAACAGTCTCAACTCTGAGTCAAGGTGCTTCAGTCAGTATGCATTAGTGTTGCATGATGTGACAACATGCACTGTGTGCATGCATTTGTGTGTTCAGAGGCAAGACTGCAGTAAAATCACATAAAGCAACATGAGTGAGTCCTGCTAGAAACATATCTCATCCATTTCATTTCCTGGGTAAATTCTCAAAGTAATCCAAGTCAGTGTACCTCAGAGATATTTACATATTCATGTTTGCTGCTGCACTATTCATACTAGTTAGAATAAAACCATTCTAGATACCTATCAACAGAAGAATGAATTTCTGCTCTCTTATTTGAAGAATAAAATGTCGAAGAGTACAAAGTAGCAGGGAAGCATTATGGAAAACTAGGTTACAGAGCCAGTCAGTATACACTACCAAAGTGAAAATACCCAAAACCCTCAGCAATTGTTTGGTGCTTCCTTTTATGGAATTCAAGATAAGCATGTTTTCAGTTATTAGAGGCTTAACTTGTACTGATATTCTTTGTATTTAATAAAATAAGCCTGAAATATCAGAGAACAAATTCACCCACAGTCAAGCCACTAGGGTCAGGAAGTAATAACTCATTCCTTTAATGCCAGCATGGGAATGATCAAGTAGTATCCTACACCTTGAATCCCATAGATCCAGAGACAGAGATCTTTCTGTGTTTCTGTGAATTCAAGGCAAACAGGAGTAGTTCACACCTCTCTAATCCTAACTCTAGGATTATGATGCACAGTTGAATCTGGAAATGAAACAACTGGGTGAAGACGACATTTAAGGCAGGTTTAGGCAGACGTTGAGGTAGTCTGTAGAAAGGATGAGCCAGGTTGAAGACTCTTGAAGATAGCTTTTACTGTAAGAATTGACTGTGGTCTGTTTTCTCTCTCTGCTACTCCAGCTGATTTTATTAAATATAAAATATATCACCACAGTTAACTGAAAGTAATTCTGTTTTGATTGATAAATTAGGTCATATCCTGTTTTCACTGTACATATTTCTTCCTATAGTGTGCATGATTTTAATCATATGCACATACAATTGTTATTTATCTATAGCATGATACATTGGAGATTGCTCCTAAAAGTTCAATTAAAGACACAGTTTTGTCCTGGTGTGTGTACTAGGCCTTAGGTTCAACTTCAGTGTTGTCAAGGGAAGATAGAAAATAGAAGCTAGTTCAGGCCAGATCAGTCACCTAACTTTCCTACATGTATACATTAGGAATATATTTGAACAAAAACTGTCTCAATTTAATTGTTGGGGGAGGAAAAACCTACTCCACTGTTAAAGGAGCAGTCTATGTGTAGCTTAGGTAGAAGTAGGTAGGGGCTGATGTTAGTAGATTCATTGTTTAGAGGTGTGTGTGCACATGGTACATACAGATAAAGGAGCAAGACTGCCAAGTTGATTAATATGAGAGTGTGCATAGAAACTTAAACTAAGTGGAGTTCTAGGTTACTAACTATTCCTTATGCTAGGCTGAATCACAGGTACTCAGACGCTGATATGAAGGATTGCAAATTCAAATCCTGCCTGGGTTATATAGAAAATTTCAGGCCACTCTTGGCAACTTAGAGAGACTCTGTCTCAAAATATAAAGTAAAAAGAGGGTTGGGAATGTGGTTCAGGAGAAGAGCACTTGTGTAGCACATTAGTTTCTTGGTTCAGTTTCAGTAGTGTCAAGGAAAGATGCAAAAATAAAAGGCAGACTATGGAGGAAAAGACCTAGAGGAAAGGTAGAAGAGAGGGGAGTAATAGTGAGTGATGAGAAGGGAAAAAAGACAAAATATGTCTTCTATCATATTTAGAATATGTCAATGTGTGTGTTTGTATGTTTGTGTGTGTATGTGACATGAATGTAGAATTAGGACTTCTAGAACAAGGAAAAACAGAATAGAGGTGAGGATTTGTTCTTATTGAAGAACAAAATGTAAAAAAGTTGCAATGATATACATATGCAGAATTGTCCTGATGACATTCATTATTTTATAAGATAACTAGAAAATTAAGGCAAACAAAAGTGCAACATAACTCAGTCTTGATATTAGGATGAGAAAATCTGACCTGCCTGGAGTGGATGTTGGACTGGGATTTCTTGTCCTTTTGGGGCAGGTGGTGGGAAATGGGGAGGGGTGAGGCTGAAGGCTGTCCAGGTGAGGGGTTGGGAAGGGGAAGGGAGGGAGAGCAAAAGACTTTGGATAAAAAAGACTTTGTTTTATAAATAATAAATAATAAATAGTATAAATAATAAATAATATCAAATGATAACTTTCAACACCTATCCAGGAACAGAAGCCTGGAACAGAAAAGAACTTCAACTATAAAAGGCATCTATGAAGAACTCAATGGGTTTTCCAAGATAGAAACCATTAAAAAATCAGAAGACAGTCAGTATGATGGCTCATATCTGTAATCTCAGCACACAAGAAACTAGAGCAGAAGGATTGTCATGGGTTTGAGGCTAACCTGGGCTATATGAAAAGACTCTGTCTCAAAAACCAAAATGTAAATTAAAAAATAAAAGATAAAGAAAACTTTGGTGAGGAAATAGAAAAATGGTGTCTTAGTCAATGTTCTATTGCTTTGAAGAGACACTATAACCACAGCAACTCTTGTAAAGGGAAGCATTTAATTGTAACTTGTTTTAATTTAGATTTAATCTATTGTCAGAATGGCAGGACATATGGCAATATATAGGCAGACATAGTGCAGAATTATCTGAGAGTTCTACATTAGTATCCATAGCAACAGGCAGAGGAGAGACACTGGAACTAGCATGAACTTTTGATACCCCAAAGTTCAACCCCTGAACACACACTTTTTCTACAACAAGGCTAGACCTACCCCAATAAGGCCATACTTCCTAATCCCTCTCAAGTAGCACCACTTCCTAATTATTAATCATTCAAATAAATGAACCTTTGGGGGACATTCCTTTTAATTCACGACATATGAAATCCACACTGCCAATGAAAATGAAAAAGGATCTTTAGTTTAACATATGTTTTTAGTTTTTGCATGCTTTTAAATTGAGTACATTCATGATTCTATTTTATTTCACTTGACAAATTATTGGCTATGGCACAGTCTAAAGCCAATTTGTAACTCTCCATGTGTAGTATAGCCATACTGTTGCATCTCTTCTGTTCTCCACTTAATGCTCTTTTTGAAATTTGTTGCACCATTTTGAATATTATGAACCCTATAATGTATTCTTGCTAATTTTGTGTTAAGCCAAGGAGGGCAAGCTATAGTTCATCAGTCAAATCCAGATCATTATTCAGATAAATAAATATGTGTTATTTGTGGTAGTTTTTCTGTGCATTGAGTAGCATGACAGAGCTCATATCATCCAGAAAGTATAAAAAAAATGAGGAATGACATTGGATGTCACTGTAGCTTCAGGAGGCCTAGCACCTGCCACCCACTTCACAGTGCTGGCATAACAGATGCAAGTATCAATGCCTGACTCATCAATTGTGTCTAATCTTGCTCATCAGAGATGTAAAGTTTACTGATTCCTGTTTTGGACAGCCAATCATCTTTTAAAGGCAGTTAAATAATATTTTAAATCATTTTAATAGTCATTCATGTAGTTATCTGTTGAGGTGTTTTTTACTATATTTGGTAGTATGTTTCCTCTTTATTGGAGGAATATATACATTTTTAAGACTAAAGGACAGATGGTGAGTATTTCATCACTCTTGTGTCTAAAATTGCTTATAGTTTGCATTATCAAAACATGTATTTTCACTGGGAAGCATGACGTATCTCTTAAGTCTTAGACTCAGAAGAGTCTTGATGTTACTTGTACATACACTGACCAAAATAAGACTTGAATGAGTACAAAATTAAGAGTTACAAAAAATAAATGGTAAGAAGTTTGAAGAGTTGACATATATGACTTGACCTGCTGTGGGTAAAGTAAAATTGTCCTGATAATAATAATAAAGACAATATCATGCCTGATCCAGAATCCTGAATTTAGGTAGTTATTGATATTCTAGTCTTTGAGTATAGCTAATTTGAGATTCTGGAGGACTGCTATGAATGATCTACCTCTCCATGATAGATTACATATGCATTCTTCATGAGTGTGAACTATATGTTATACATAGGTAATTACTAATGCTCAAAAAACATAAGAAATATACTCAATGCCCTGATGGAACATAAACAAAATTTAGATACAAATAGGCAAAAAATAATTAATATACAATACATACTATGATGGAAATAGTAAACAATAACTTATATGAACAATTACCAAGCTTCAAAAGATAATGTGGGTGAGAGAAACACAATATCAAGTGAGATATTTTAGACACAACAAGACCTCCTCCAGAGAGGCTAATGAGGGGATAGCCTGCATACAGCAAGTTGTTTTCTGCAACTTCTAAGATATTACTATGGTCTGTCTAAATGTTTGTTCTCCCACCATTCATATGATGGTAATTTGTGACTTAGTGAAATATTATTAAGTGTTGGGACATGTAGGAGATTAATTACTCAACTAAAGAAATAAATTGATACCATTACAAAAGAGGCCAATGGAGCTTGATTACACTACATGCCAGATGAAAACATACAGAAGTCAGAGTCTGATGATCAGATTCCTACAAGACTTCAGATCTTCCATTGTCTTGAATTCAGGCTTTCCTGGCTCCAGATCTGTAAAGCACACCACTTTATTTTTCATTAACTACCTAGATAGTATATTGATACAATATCATGAGTGGCTTAAGATATATGCAATATTCATGGTGAACAAAAGTGGAGTGGATTGGAGTTGAAAACAAGTGGGAAAAAGTGAGAAAGATCCTAAATCTATCAAGAAGCTACAGAGAGTGCCAGGACCAGGGAGGTATAGTTATAAAGTCAACTAGAAGGATGATGTCTCTGGGTTCATTTTATTTTATTGTGAAATATGTTTTATTGGCAATCTCATCAATTTACAGAAGAATAACAAATACCAGTATATATAGCTTGTTATATTCTTTTTCTTCTTTCTACTATTATGAATAAAGTCTCATTTTTTTATCCAAGCATCCCATTGTTCAAACTCCCTCCCCCCTACCACCCATCATCATCACTCTCTCTTCTGTCCATCTCCTTATCTCCTCCCCAGCAAGGGCAGGAGGTCCCAAGGTGGCTTAGTTCAGCATCAACTACAGGCAGAACTGCTTACCTCACCTCACCATTGCTCAGGAGTACATTCTCCAGATCCATCCATTTGCCAGCAAATTTTAGGAAATCATTTTTTCTTACTGCTGAGTAATACTCCACTGTGTAGATGTACCACATTTTGGTAATCCATTCTTCAGTTTAGGGGCATCTAGGTTTTTTCCAGGCTCTTGCTATTACAAATAATGCTGCTATGAACATATTTGAGCTAATGCATTTGGAGTGCGAATGTGCATCTTTAGGGTATATGCACAGTAGTGCCCTTGCTGGATCCTTGGGGAGATTGATTCCCAATGTTCTGAGAAACTGCCAATCTGCATTCCAGAGTGGCTGAACAAGCTTACACTCCCACCAACAATGGAAGAGTATTCCCCTTTCTCTGCACCCTCTCCAGCATAGGCTGCCCTCTGTGTCTTTTATCTTAGTCAATCAGACAGGTGTAAGGTGGTATCTCAAAGGTGTTTTTATTTGTATTTAGGAAGTGGTCACCTGTGCCAAGCCTTTGGAGGGTATTTTCCACTTTCTTTTCCATCAAGCTCAGTGTGGCTGGGTTTATGTTCAGGTCTCTGATGCACTTGGATTTGAGTTTTGTGCAGGGTGATAGGCTTGGATCTATTTGCATTTTTCTACACACTACTATCCAGCTATGTCAAAACAATTTATTAAAGATACTATCATTTTTCCATTGAATATTTTGGGCCTCTTTGTCAAAGCTCAGGTGTTCATAGGTTTTTGGGGTAAAGTCAGGATCTTTAATCACATTCCATTGATCCACGAGTCTGTTGTTATGCCAGTACCAGGCTGTTTTTATTACTGTAGCTCTATAGTATAACTTGAAGTCAGGGATGGTGATGTCTCCTGAGGTTCTTTTATTGAGAAAATTTTTTTTGGTAATTCTGGCTTTCCTGTTATTCCAAATGAAATTGAGTGTTGTTCTTTCAATGACTGTAAAAAATTGTGTTGGGATTTTGATGGCAATTGCATTGAATCTGCACATTGCTTTTGTTAAGATTGTCATTTTCACTATGTTTATTCGACCTACCCAGCAACATGGGAAATCTTTCCATTTTCTGATATCCTCTTCAATTTCTTTCTTCAGTGATTTAAAGTTTTTGTCAAATATGGCTGTTACTTCTTTGGTTATAGTTACTCCAAGGTATTTAATGCTATTTGCAGCTATTATAAAGGGTGATTTTCCCTTATTTCTTTTTCAGCCCTTTTATCTTTAGTGTATCAGAGGGCTGCTGATTTCTTTGGGTTAATCTTGTATCCTGCTACATTGCTGAAGATGTTTATCAGCTGTAGAAGTTCCCTAGTAGAATTTTGTGGGTCACTTTTGTATACAGTCATATCATCTGCAAATATAGTTTTTCTTCTTTACCAATTCATATCCTCTTAATCTCCTTTTTTTCTCTTATTGCTTTAGCTAAAACTTTGAGAAATATATTGGATAAGGGGAAAGAGGACAACCTTGTCTATTTCCTGTTTTTAATGGGATTGCTTTGAGTTTTTTCTCCATTACTTTTGATGTTGGCTGTCGACTTTTTGTAAATTACCTTTATTATATTTAGATATTTTCCCTGTATTCCTGATCTCTCCAGGACTTTTATCATAAACTATTGTTGGATTTTGTCAAAGGCTTTTTCAACATCCCTTATTTCTTTTTCAGCATGTTTGTTTTTAGTGTATAGGATGGTTACTGATTTTTTTAAGTTAATCTTGTATCCTGCTACATTGCTGAAGGAGTTTATCAGCTGTAAAAGTTCCCTGGTTGAACTGTGTGGTTCACTTAGGTATATAATCATATCATCTGTGGGACCAGGTTCTGTCTGTGGTGCCTGTCTAAACACACTCCTTAGCAGACAGGAATAGACTTTGGATGTGAAGGGGTCCTCCAGCGGCCACTAAAACAAGGGAACTTACAGGGCCAACCAGCCTCCAACTGCATCAGCAGAGAAGGACTGAGGACTTCAGATTTAGACTCCTGCCCAGAGCAGAGTCAGAGATTGAGCAGACCCCTTGCTCAGAGGCTACAGGAGACACGCAAGCCCACTAGCCACAACTGACCAGGAGCCACCTAATCGTGAACCACTGAAGCCATGGGCAAACGTCAGTGTAAAAATTCATATAACAACATAAAGAACAACAACGTAACTCCAAAAGAAAGTGGTGGTTCTACAACTACTGGACCTGAACAGAGCAATGAAGAGGAAGCAGAAAGAAGGAACACCAAAAATATCTTTATGAAGGTCATTGAAGCCCTCAAAGAAAATATGAAAATTTCCCTTAAAGAAATAAAAAAAAAATACAAACAAAAAATTGGAAGAGATGAACAAATCCTTGTAAAAAACCAAGAAAAGTAAAACCAAAAAATGAAAGAAACATGTCAGGAACTAAAAATTGAAATAGAAGCAATAAAAAAAGCACAAAATGAGACTAAGATGGAAATAGAAAACCTGAGGAAAATCAGGAACTGCAGATACAAGTATAACAAACAGAATCCAAGAGATGAAAGAGAGAAACTCTGAAGTGGAAGACTCAGTAGCTGAAATCAATATATCAGTCAAAGAAAATACTAAAATCAAAACAGCCATAACACAAAATGCTCAGGAAATCTGGGATACCATGAAAAGACCTAACCTGATGTGGTGAGCAGCTTTCTGGCATGCAGAATGATGAGTCACCACATGCACAATTCTTCTCGGATCACACTTTATTGGAGTACAGCTCAGTTGAAGTAGAATGGTGGAAGAAAGACCCCATGCCTGAAATGCAGCCTGCTTATATAGGGAAGCTGGGACGCGTGTAGCTATATGATTGGTGCCCAACATAATGCCTCATTATCATATAGCTGCTGATAGGGGGTAAGGAGTTCCAAATTAGCATAATCAGGGATCACATTGGATAGGTCACTACTTAGCGCCTAATTAGCATCTGGGGAACATGATGCAATGTTCCAGCAAGTTGCGCAAGGACCAACCGCGCCCTACATCTCCCCCTTTTTGTTTTTCTAATGGCACAGACAGGATATAGCCAGTACAGGTGTTCACCTCATGATGTGCCCACCACTCAAAGGCTGTTTCCTGCTGCCAGGATCCCCGAGACGCCTTCCTGCGTGCAAGGCCAGTGAAGGTGGCAGGGTACAAAGGCCGTCTCAGAGGATAATGATTCCCTATAGAGGTGCAATGGCAGCTAAAGCCTCTCTGTGCAAGGGCAATCATTATAAGTCACTAACGGCAGAGAGCCAGGTTGCGGGGGAGTGCCCTGCATCAACAGCCAAGAGTGCCTGAGTGAGTAGGACCTTTTCACAACGAGCTCTGATGCAGATACGGCAAACCAGCCAGAGGCAAAAAACAACCCCAAATGAACAGCAGACTGCAAAGATTCCCACTCCCACACACTCCTTGAAAAAGGAAAGGGCAGAAGTGAGCCAAGAAGTAAAGTCCCCAAGTTTAACAGGCTCCAATCTTGTAGCATTCAAACGTGCGATCTGGAACTTTTGCTTAAGGATCATCTTTTTGGCCTCCATAGACCAATTCCCACTTAAAAATTCTCCAGTTCTTTGACTTTCGTTCAAAGCATCTGAAACAACAAGAAGGGTAACAGAAACATGCCCTAATTTGTACTAGGCCATATACATCTTCAATAACCTCTTCTAGTAAATTTACTCTTTTGTTGGTGGCAAGGATACCACTCAGCAAATGGGAATTAAACTGTGCTTGCTCCTCTAAAATTTGCAAAGTTTGAGCCACAATATCATTAATTTCCTGGGCAGACTTGACTTGGCTGGTCATGGCTACACCTGCAGTAATTGCTGCAGTTGCTGAAATGGCAATGGCAGCCACAATAGCGGCCGTAATGCCAAAGTCCCTCTTATGGCGTAACAGACTCATAGGGAACTGCTCTGGGTCAACTTCCACAGGCATGGGGACCAAGGTAGGCATTCTAACAACTACTGCTGTAGTCATCACTGATCCATTCCAATACTCTGCCAACCAACAACTGCCTGATACAGTGCAGTTTTTACTAGTTAGTCAAGCGAAACATAAAAGGTGACTTCAAACACACTAAAGCTGCTGACCCTGTGTAATTGCTAACCTCGTTGTTATAAGATGTTAATTTCAATTTCATCCTTGTTCCATTACCTGACTTCACCACACCTGACACATTATAAACCTTACCCAAGGATCCTTGCAAGTTCACAAGAGCAGAAACATCTGCACTGGTCCTTGCCTCATTAATCAATACCCAGGAAAAGAATGGCCATCCTTCAGTAAACCAAGTTGTGTTATCAGATTTCTCAACATTTCCCATATAGGGCTTCAAGCCAGGAGAGAATTCAAATCCCGGACTAAGCTGTTTATTTCCCCAAGTTCTATCTTGGCAGGAAGTGAAGGTAGGAAAACTACTTATAAATGGTTAACAATAGGGAGCAACTATAGGTCTTGTGGTATTTTGTCTGTTCTTATTATGTTATGTAATGGAACTATCCATTCATGGGTCAGGATCATGGTGGTAACATTCACCTCGTAATTTCCATTAACTTCTGATCCTGTGCCAGAGGCAGAACCAGTAGCTATCTGTCCCAAAGCCTCAGTTAACATATGCATGGGAGCTTGATTGTCCTTTAGGCAGTTTACCCAATACGTCAAGTTTTTTCTGGCTAAAAAAATACAGTCATCATTCTCTTTAAGACTAAAACAAAGTGACTGATTCAAATTAATATTACTAGCATTATATTCTGCCCAATCCGTGGAAAGGGGCTGGGCACAAGGAACATCTAATTCACATGAAGTGGAAAATATCGTAGGGAGAACTCTGGACTGAGCATGGACTGGCATAGGTAATGTCCAGGTCCTACTAATCCCCCAGAGTATCATTTTTTCTGCCTGAATCAGGGGGAAGATGGTCAGGAGTGTCCATATCAGCATCATCCTTAGAGTTGTCCTCAACGCGTCTCGTCAATCTTGATGGCACTCAGACTGGCTCCTGATTCTGTGGAGAAACACATAAAAATCCCCTGGATCGAATGATAACGTGATCCGGGCCTCGCCATTGATTAGAAAGTACATCCTTCCACAAAACTTTGCCTTGATTGTTGGGTTCTGACGTCATATGACGTTCGGCAATGGTTTCATTTTTATCATTTAAATTTAGAAAATTTATAGTGACTAAAGCAAGAGAGAGCCTTTGTTTGGGGGTGCAATTCTCTGTTATTTCCCCTTTTTGTTTTTGCAGGAAGTCCTTGAGTGTACGATGCGCATGCTCTATTATCCCTTGCCCTTGTGGATTATAGGGCAGGCCTGTGATATGTTTCACTTGCATTTTGTGACAAAATGAGGCAAAACTCTTAGATGCATAGGCTGGCCCATTGTCTGTTTACAGTGTATCAGGCTTGCCCCAAGCTGCCCAAGCTTCAAGGCAGTGGGTAATGACATTGTGAACCCTTTCCTCAGAAAGAGGTGTAGAGTGCATTACCCCAGAACATGTATCAATGGAGACATGCACATACTGAAGCTTTCCAAAGGATGGAACATGAGTAACATCCATCTGCCAAATTTCAAGTGGAAAAATGCCTCTGGGATTAACCCCTATTTTTTGAGCAGGCAAGAACTGCACACAAGCAGAACAGCTTTTCACAATATTCCTAGCTATCTCTCTAGAAATTTTAAATTTAGTTCTTAAAACAGCAGATGAAACATGGTATAAGCTATGAAACTCTCACGCTTGTGTTTCAGAGTCCAATGCCACAAAAGTGCACATTGCCAGATCAACTTGTTCATTGGCTTTTGCCATAGGACCAGGTAACAAAGAGTGAGCTCAGATATGGGTAATATAAAAGGGATTGGATCGATGCAAAATCTCACCTCTTATTCCTGCTAAAAGTGAGGCTACCATACTAAAGGGTTTAATATAGGAAACAATTTCTAAAATTTTAACAGCATTCGCCACATATGATGAATCAGATACCAAATTAAAAGACTCAGGAAAACATTTAGAAACCTCTAAAACTACTTGGCATTCTACTATTTGGGGAGCATTTGGATGGCACTCAACAGTTACAGGTGAGCCTCCTTGCACCATGTAGGTTCCCTTCCCAGTCTTAGACCCATCCGTGTAGATGGTTAAGGCATTGCTCAATGGTTGCTCCCTCATGATCTGAGGAAACACCACAGGCTGCTGAACTACAAATCTTAAAAGTTCACTCTTGGTCAAATGATTATCAATTGTACCAGAAAAGGCACAAACCAATATAGCCCATTCTGAGGTAGCGGCAGCCAATATCTCTACTTGTTCTTTTGTATAAGGGACTATAAGTCGGTCAGGTGTCTTGGCAAAAGATGTAATAGATTGTTTAATGCCTAATAATGCAACCTCAGCCGTTATGGATGGATAGTGGGACAAGGTTCTCATCCCTGTAGATTTAGTATGAATCCACAGTAGAGGTCCTTCTTGCCAAAGAACACCAGTTTGAAAGCCTAAAGTAGGGAGGATACACATCCAAATGGGCTTGGATTCATCACAGCGTACCAACTGTGCCCTAATAATTGCTTGCTCTACCTTTTGAAGTGCTATCTGAGCCTCTGGGGTTAGCTGGAGTGGGGAATTAAGATCTGGGTTTCCCTCTAAAATATCAAATAAGGGTATAAGCTCAAAGCAAGTCAATTTCAAATATGGCCGAATCCAATCCAATTTATATCCCCAAGCAATGTTTGAAAATCATTTAAAGTCCTTAAGCAATTGGTCCTAATTTCTACCTTTTGTGGTCTAACATGGGCATTCTGAATAATAGCTCCTAAAAATTCAATAGCTCCTCCATTCTGTATCTTCTCTGGAGCAATAAATAAACCTTTATCTTTTAATTCTTTGGTTAACAAACTTAATGCCAGTTCTAACAATTCCATAGAAGGGGCTGCAAGCAAAATATCATCCATATAATGTACAATTCTAACACAGGGAAACTTATCTCTTACTGGCTGTAAAGCTCTATCTACATAAAGTTGACACATTGTAAGACTATTGGCCATACCTTGAGGAAGAACAACCCACTGATATTGCTTATCGGGCTGTTCATGATTAATAGAGGGTAAAGTAAAAGCAAATCTTTCCTTATCCTGACTATTTAGGGGAACGGAAAAGAAACAATCTTTAATATCTACCGCTACAACAGACCAGTTCTTTGGAATAGCTGTTAAAGCTGGTAGACCCCTCTGAATGGGTCCCATGACTTGCATTTGTTGATTTATGGCACACAGATCATGAAGTAAGCTCCATTTTCCTGATTTCTTTCTGATAACAAATATGGGAGTATTCCAGGGAGACTGGAAGGGCTCTAAGTGCCCCAGCTGTAACTGTTCCTGAATCAACATAGAGGCTGCTTCCAATTCAACAGAGGCCACTGAGGTACCCACACAGGTGCAGTGGTCATCCATGAGATAGGAATCATAGGCTCAGCAGCCCCTGTGAAAAACCCAAGCTTTGCCAATTGGCATTTCCTTGAGCCTCTATTGGTGCAGTAATGCCTTGTAAATTACGCCCTAACCTTTTGCTAGGAACAAACCCTGATCTAATCATGATATTTTTTGCTGTGTCAGAATAATCATTAGTAAGCTTAAGATTCATTTGACTCTGGATATCCCTGCCCCATAGATTGATTGGCAGTCCTTCAACTACAAAAGGCTGAAACTTCCCCTTTTGGTCCTCTGTTTTCCATGTCAATTCCTTAGAGCTAAT
>PVIH01014621.1:21837-53071 GCA_004025045.1 Sigmodon hispidus | reverse complement strand
GACACTGCCTGTGAAGGCTTTTTTGTCTGTTGTTTATCAGCAGGTACTCACATACACTGCCCAGACATTTCCTTATGTATTTGCTGACTGCCTTGCATTGGCCTCTCCAGCATAGCACAGCCACCTGAAATTTATAAATCAGAACGTTTCAGTGTTAACTAAGCTGCATCAGACAGGCAGGGAGAGCAAGATGGAGCCAATGACCCAGATTGTCATATCCCTGCTGCTCTGGGTGTCTGGTGAGACATTAAAAAGAATTATAATCTTTTTAGAGTCTCTTTTTTGTATATAAAAATTTACAATGTCTTCAAGGACATAATAATTTTTTAACATAATTCTTTGACAGTATGACATTACAAGGATATTAAACGACAAAGTTTAACTCACTATATTCTGTTTTTCTGTATCATGTATCTTCATTGTATATTTTTGATTGCAGATGCCTGTGCAGATATTATGATAACCCAGTCTCCATCTTCTCTGGCTGTGTCAGAAGGAGAGAAGGTCACCATCAGTTGCATGTCCAGTCAGAGTGTTTATTCAAGTGCCTACCGGGCAAACTACTTGGCTTGGTATCAGCAGAAACCAGGGAAGTCTCCTAAACTGCTGATCTTCTATGCATCTACTCGGGCCTCTGGGGTTCCTGATCGCTTCATAGGCAGTGGATCTGGGACAGATTTCACTCTGACCATCAGCAGTGTCCAGGCTGGAGATATGGCAGATTACTACTGTGCAAAGCATTATAGCAATCCTATCACAGTGCTTTAGCCTCCAACGAAAACTTTTTTCTGAGTCTCACCAGCTGCCTTCATCATGCACAGCCCTGGACCTGCACACTTCCCCCTTCTGCCTGAGAGCTTGTGTGCCTGAATCACTGATCAAAAGTTTGCAATGCCCAGCAATAATATAATGGGTTCAGTGTCTCTTCTGTCTTTTGATATATAAACCCATTCTATAAAAATGTAAGAAAAAATTCAGTATTATATTTATATTCCTTCTGTAACACAATACCACAAACTCTGTTGCTTGACTGTGAGGAACGTGACTAAAGTTTTATAGTTCTGGAATTTTGGTGTTTATAGTAAGATTCCTTGGGGTGACATTGTGATGATGACAAATTTATTTCACATTGGAAGTCCTAGTATAGATTGTTTCCTGATTTATTTAGATTCTGAAGTAGTTCCTTCCTTATTGGAACCCACTTCTTCTATTTTTTCTTTTCCTTTCCATAGGTTCTTTTAGTTTTTATTACACTTTAGTTAACTAGAACCTTTTTTTTTGTCCAGGTCAGTATGTGACTGTATCTTGGTAAAAACCTGCCGTGAGATATGTTTTATATGGGGTTTATTTTGTGAAAATCACTTACAAAACACAGACGGTTTTAAGAGAAAAATGAAGGGATAAGGTTGCAGTGTGCAGGAGCGTTTCTAAGGAAAACTCCTCATCCCCAAGTCACACGTCCAAACTCCTGTGCTGCTGGCCCGAACTGCATGCCCTGGAAGCTGCTTCATCCATCCGAAAACCTGAGTAACTGGTCGGGAACTCTTGTGAGAGAATGCCAGCTTCCTGTCCTGGTCCTCTCCCTCGGAGGTCTACATCTGGAATCCTTTCCAGTTAACCACACCCTGCTCGTCTCCAGTCCTCTGACGTGATCGTTTACATGTGTAGTTCCTGATTTCCCACTACATGATTGTGTGCTTTTATGTATGTGTGTGCCTTTTCCTAGGTGCATATGTGATATGGCATAGTTGTGGAGGTCAGAGGACAGCTTGCATTTGTTTGCCTCTTTGTTGTTTGTGTTCTGAGAATCAAGCTCAGGTTTGTCATCATGCTTGGTGTCAGGTATCTTTGCCACGTGATCTATCTTGCTGCCCCTTCAAATCATGTATTTCTGTAAAGTCATTGTACTCTAATTTCTAAAAAGTAATGTTTTTCCAGTTATTATATTGAATATTAATTAATAAAGCTTAATAGTTTTAGAAAGAAATATTCTGTGCTCCCGTGTAAAATGTACGCTATCTAATCATGTTCATATTCTAATTAAGAAACATACTGAGAACCAATTTGGAGATATGTCAGGGAAAAAGTATGCTACAGACTACATAAAATTGCTAGAGATTTCCAAATAATTTAAAGTGCATTATTCTGGGCAGTGAGCCCTTGAGTATAGGTTACTAAATTTAAAAATGTTTTAAATACACCAAAATAGTTATTTAAACTCACAGATATAAATAATAACCAGAAACACATGATCATGAAAAGTTATGCCCTGAGAAGATTATAAATCAGTCTCAAGGATTCAACTTAAAGATCTGAAATAATTAAAATGTTGGGTAAAGAATTCCCAAACATACTCATAAATGGTGAATTAACAGAAAAGATACAAACAAAAATTTTATTTAGTCAAGGATGTAGGGAGAAAGGCTAGTGACATACAGGCAAATATAAACACTGAAAAACTGAGCCAGAGTGCTGAGCTGGTCATAGCGTGGTTGACTTGGGGGAAATGACGAAAGAGCGCCGCGCCAGAAGACGGAAGTGGCACGTGTCTGGATGAGTGACATGGGGTAGGAAGGAATGGCTGGCTGGGACTGCTCTTGCTCTGCTGTGCAGATCGTTCCACAGATCGCTTCTGCTCTGCATGGTTAGGATTGCTCCTCTCGATGGTTGGGACTGCTCCTGCTTGCTGCGGTGCGGATCGTTCCTGCTCTCCAAGGTCCTGCTCTCTGCTTCTCTGTCCTTCTCTTATTTTTTCTCCTCCTCCACTGGAACAATCCCTGTTATGTAAGTAACTTTTAAATAAAAATCCTTGGTTAGCATATATTTCTTGGTGGGTTAGTACCGCAATACATTTCAGCATGAAGCTCTGGCAGGCTTTGCCCTTCTTGTGAATTCCTCTTGCTTTGCTTATAACCATTAGATTTAAGTCCTGAAGCTATCTACCAACCTCCATTTGCTTATTTGGCTAATCCCTCCTACTTACTCTGACAACCAAGGTTCAATTATCAAAATCCACCTATTAAAAGCTTACCTAATTAACATGCTCATTATGATTAAGCATCTCATTTAACAGTGGGTTTTGATTTATAAACTGTCATTTTTCTATGTGATATGTTTGTCTTTCTGTTCTGAGGCAGTCCTTTTCCTGTCTAGGAGAAACATTCCTGCCTCTTTCCCTGGTTGCATTTTTAGTCACCCTCTTAAACATTGTGCTGAATGGTTTCTGACAGGTTTGTGCTGTTTAATGCAAATTAAATGATGCCACAGTCACCTTCTCTATCTTTTAAATCTCTCCCTTACTCTGAAATGAAATTGTGTTGTAATTGGTTTCTGTGCCAGACATTCTTGTCTAGCCCTGAGGTTCTGAGTTGTAGACCCACACAAACACATGTAGTCCCACAAAAACATACAGATGCTTACATTAATTTTATGCTGATTGGCCTAGGGTCCAGGCATATAACTTGGTAACTTCTTACCCTTAAACTAACCCGTCTTGTTCAGCTATGTGGCTTGGTACCTTTTCTCAGAGCAACATTCCAACTTCTTTCCTCTGTATCGATCTGTTGTATCTCTACTCTGCTTTTTGTGTTGCCAGATTGTTCCCAGTCTGGTAGCTCTGCACAGACTTCCTGTCTGTCATCAGCAAATCAGCATTTGTATTAAACTGGAAGGCAGGACAAATATTAACAACACACCATAATCCCACTACAAAGTCGTGCAGTCTCCCTCATACTGTCTTACAGAAGGCCATTTTCATTCTCTTCAGATGCTGTTCAAACTCTGTGTTGGTGCTTCTGCCTCTTGTGCTTTGAGCTCAAGCTGTTCAATGGTTGTGGTTTGCAGCCTGGGCATGCTTTGCTTTTTGTTTTTTGTTTTTTGTTTAGTCCACTAATGAGTGAGTACATCCCCTGCATATCTTTCTGGGTTTCTGATACCTCGCTCAGGAGGATATTCTCTAAATCCGTCCATTTGCCTGCAAATTTTAGGATATCATTTTTTCTTATTGCTGAGTAGTATTACATTGTGTAGATGTACCACAGTTTGTTAATTGAGTCTTCAGTTGAGGGGCATCTAGGTTGTTTCCATGTTCTTGCTATTACAAATAATGTTACTATGAACATAGTTCAGCTAATGCCTTTGGAACGTAACATAAAGAATTGTTGGATTTTGTCAAAGGATTTTTTTGGCATTTAATGACATGATCATGTGGTTTTTTACCTTCAGTTTATTTATATGATGGATGACATTTACTGTTTTTCATGTTTTACCATCCCTGCATTTTTGGGATGAGGCCCCCTTGGTTGTGATGGATGATATTTTTATATATTGTTGTATATGGTTTGCCAAAATGTTGTTGAGAATTTTAGCATCAAGATGAGAGAAGTCCGTAGTTCTCCTTTACTGTGTCTTTCAGTGGCTTGTGCATTAGAGTATTTGTGGCCTTATAACAGGAATTTGGCAATATTCCTTCAGTTTCTACTGTGTGAAATAGTTTGAGGAGTAACAGTAGTAATTCTTCTTTGAATGTCTGGTAGAATTCGTCACTGAAACCATCTGGACCTGGGCGTTTTTTTTTTTTTTTTTCCTTGGGAGGCTTTTAAAAACAGTGTCCATTTCCTTTAGGGCTATAGGTCTGTTTAGGTAATTAATCTGGTCTTCATTTAATTTTGAAAAATGACACCTGTTAAAAGCTGTCCATTTCTTCTAGGTTTTCCATTTTTTTTGAATATTAATTTTCAAAGAATGACCTGATTATTCTCTGGATTTCCTGGGGCCCTGTTGTATATACCCCTTTTCATTTAAGAATTTGTTGATTTGGATACTTTTTCTCTCTGCTGTTTTGATTAGTTTGGATAAGGGCTTATCTATCTTGTTGACTTTCTCAAAAAAAACAACTCTTTGATTCATTGAATCTTTGTATTGTTCTTTTTGTTTCAATTGTATTGATTTCAGCTCTAAGTTTGATTATTTCCTACCATCTATTCCTTCTAGGTGATTTTGCTCCTAATTGTTCTAAGGATTTCAGTTTTGCTCTTAGTACTCTATGTGGGAAAGAAGATGTGAAACTATCTCTATTTGCAGATGATATGATTGTATACATAATTGACTCACAGAATTCTACCAGGGAACTCATACAGCTGATAAACACCTTCAGCAATGTAGCAGGATATAAGATTAATTCAAACAAATCAGTAGCCCTCATATTCACTAAAGATAAAAGTGCCGGAAAAAAATAAGGGAAACATTCCCCTTTATAATAGCTGCAAATAGCATTAAATCCCTTGGAGAAACTATAACCAAAAACTAACAGACCTATTTGACAAAAATTTTAAATCACTGAAGAAAGAATTGAAGAGGATATCAGAAATTGGAAAGATCTCCCATGTTCATGGATAGGTAAGACCAACATAGCAAAAATGGCAATTTTACAAAAAGCAATGTACAAATTCTATGCACTGCCCATCAAAATCCCTACACAATATGTTACGGTCCTTCAAAGATAATATTGAACTTCATTTGGAATAACAGGAAAGCCAGGATTGTCAAAGCAATTTTGTTCAACAAAGGAACCTCAGGAGGCATCACCATCCCTGACTTCAAGTACTATAAAGCTACAGTAATAAAAACAGACCGGTACTGGCATAAAAACAGACTTGTAGATCAATGGAGTTGAATTGGGTATCTGGGCATTAACCCCAAAAATCTATGAATGTCTGATGTTTGACAAAGTGGCCCAAACTATTCAATGGAAAAAGATTGTATCATTAACAAATGGTGTTGGCATAGCTGGTTGGTAGTGTGTAGAAAAATGCAAATAGATCCAAGCCTGTCACACTGTACAAAATTCAAATCTAAGTACATCAAAGACCACAATGTAAACCCAGCCACTGTTAACTTCATAGAAAAGAATGCTGGATATTCCCTCCAATGAATTGTCACAGGTGAACACTTCCTAAATATAACACTAGTGGCACAGACACTAAGAGCAACATTTCATAAATGGGACCTCATGAAACTGAGAAGCTTCTGTAAAGCCAAGGACACTGACAATAGGGCAAAACGGAAGCCTACAGAATGGGAAAAGATTTTTAACAACCCTAAAAGTGATAGAGGACTGATATCTAAAGTATATAAAGAGCTCAAGAATCTATAGCCCAAAACCTTAAATAACCCAATCAAAAAATGGGGTTCAGAACTAAAAAGGGAATTCTCAGCAAAAGAAATACACATGGCTAAAAGGCAGTTGAAAAAGTGCTCAACTTCTTTAGCCACCAGAGAAATGCAAATCAAAATAATTTTTGTATCACCTGACACCTGTCAGATTGTCAAAGATAAAAGACACAGATGACAGCCTATGCTGGAGAGGTTGTGGAGCAAGGCAAACACTCCTCTATTGTTGGTGGGAGTGTAAGCTTGTTCAGCCACTCTGGAATGCAGTATGGTGGTTTCTCAGAAAACTGGGAATCAATCTCCCCAAGGACTCAGCAATACCACTTCTGTGTGTATACCCAAATGGAATACATTCACACTCCAAAGGCATTAGCTCAACTATGTTCATACAGCATTATTTGTAATAGTAAGAACCTGGAAACAGCCTAGATGCCCCTCAACTGAAGAATGGGTTAACAAACTGTGGTACAACTACACAATGGAGTACTACTCAGTAGTAAGAGAAAATGATATCCTAAAATTTGCAGGCAAGTGGATGGATCTGTAGAATATCCTCCTGTGTGAGGTATCTCAAACCCAGATAGATAAGCAGGGAATGTACTCATTCATTAGTGGACTCTAAACAAAAAGCAAAAGGCAAAGCTGCAAACCACAACCACTTAACAGCTTGGGATCTGATACACCTGGGTCTACCACCTTGGATCCTACTCCCTCCAGAGGAACACCTGACTCAGTTTTGAGGAGGGTAAACTGGATCTGTCAAGAGTGGATGCTGAACTAAGCCATATTGGGGCATTGGGACCTTGGGACCTCTTGCCTTTGCTGGGGAGGAGATGGGGAGATGTGGAGAAGAGAGTATGATTTGAGGGGTTGCAATAGAAAAGGGACCTTGAACAAGGATAAACAAGAATAGAAAATGTGACTTTATTCCTAATAATAAAAAAGACACAAAAAATTAAAAGTAGATAATACATATGTGAGATATTTGCAAATCCAAACTGCAGCCTGTTTTTTTTACAATGTGATATAAGAATGATTAAGAAAGCTAGAATAGTGAATTTACTTTAATCCAAAAATCAGTTGTTAATCAAAAAATATTTTACAGTGATATGTATTTTGGTTTGTTGATACAAATTTAAAGTTAATTTTGTGATACTGTATGTGTATTTCTACTCTTGTTTAAGATGTAATGTTTATGCAATTCCTTTAAAATTATAATGTATAATTAAGAAATGCTGATTAATATTCATCTTTGATGACCAAACTTTTAGTCATGGTAGTTAGAATTTTTTTAGCTTCTACAAAGATAAATTTTATTAGCTAGTCTTCAGACACTTTAAAGATTTACATCATATGGAATTTAAAACGTTTTAAGAGCTTAGACTTTTCTAGAAATATAGAACAATCTGCTCCTGGCAGCATGAATCTACTTCAAGAGAATGATGGGCATCAAAGAAACTCCATATGTAATTTACTTTCTTTTGGCAAAGTTAGCCACTAAACAAGAAACTGTTCTTGTATTGACTGCTTGACAGTGTGCTGTATAAAGTGGACATGCAGAACCCATAGGAAAGTGACCTGTGAACTTTGGCAGAACAAGTCAAGATGATCCTTCAGGATCCTAATTCACAAAAATCTGCCAGACATTCTTTAGGACACAAGAAGAGGCTATGATGAACTATGGCAGAATAGGCAGAGAATTTCTTCAAATTTCCTGCTTCACTGAAAGGTATGTCAGACTCTAGGCCTGTAAGCTGAAGATGGATGCCCCAATGTTACAAAGGAATGTTGTGTGTCTTCCCTGGTAGCCAAATATCATCTCTGTCATTTCTTCATTTTGGAAATTGCTTGTACTTCCTGTTTACTTGGATAATATTATATCCTCCTGTGGTCTTTGATGTAGTTGAAGATTAGATAGTTGTAAGTATAGTTTTTCTTAGTTATTTGGAAAGATATATTAGATATGAAACTTTAGACTCACAAGAATAAGATAGATAATAGAATATTTTCTTTAATTTTGATAAATACAAATAGACTAATTTTTATAACTATAATTTTTGCTTACTAGCTGTTTTGTTATATGCAATTTTCCTGTATTGGAATTGAAACCTTTCTTTTTGATTATACAGAAAAGAGGAAGTGATGTGGAATGTGTTTCTGTATTCTGTGAATATCATTCACTAATAAAAGAACTGTCTTGGCCTATGACAGGCATATTAGAAGTAGGTAGGGAAATTGGAGAATAGATACAGGGGAAGGAGACCAAAGTCAAGAGATACACCATCCAGTCGGCCAAGAATCAACATGTAAAAATAACACAGGTAAACCATGGGCCACATGGCAAGGCAGGTTAATGGAAATGGATTGAATTAAGATGCAAGTGCTAGCTGGAAATATGCCTGAGCCATAGGTTGAGCATCGTTAATTTAATATAAGCATCTCAGTCATTTTGTGGGGAAAAGCAGCTGCAAGCAGGTCTGAACCTTGGCACTAGGCCGGGTCAGAAACTTATTATGACACTAGTGCTCTCCCAATCTGTCTTATCTGAAGGTGAGCTCACCATGGTGATACACTTGGCATCCTCAATGGGTGCTCCTGGTCATCCATGTGGAAGTATAGGATACATGAGGACACCTTATCTATCTTCTTAGCACCAGACAGCATAGTAAGAATTGCATAGTAAATTTTGATTTTTATCTGCTTTAAAATGTAAAATGAAAGTTTTTTTTATAAATTTTTAGATTATGTATTACATTAACAGCAAATTATGATTTGGAATACATTCTTACTGCACATGCCAGTAAATGCAATTCAAGGGTAATACTTGCAAAGTGGAACTTTTTAAAAGAGACAAAAGAGTGAGCCTTAGTGAACTCAGCAAAAGTTGTGAACTATGACACATTTTAAATACATGCAATGTGATTATTGTCTTAATGTCATATTTGGAAATTATTATCTCTCTGAGTAGGTAATAAAAAAGCATTATTACTTTCATTTTTCTTATACATTTGAAAATTTGAATACAAAAAATATTTTTTTCCAAGGTGGGGTTTTATTATTTTGGTGAATGACATCAAATACTCTAATGACACGTTTTGAGTAAAATACTGAAATTAGATAGGCTACAAAGACCCAACTCAGAAATCTGAACAAGTCTCCACTTGCAGTACAAAGGGGGTACAAAAGGACAGTTTTTCTTTCTTTCTTTTTTTTTTTTTTAACTAAGGTGAAGACTATTCATTTGTGGAAATGTTTTGGTTTTTTTTGGTAAAAAAAAAAATGTCTGAAATCTATCACCACATGGTTAGAATTACCAGACATCCCTTCTAAGAAAACCATTTTGCAATTCAGCACACATCTGTAGCTAGTGTGCTCCTCCAAACCAATCAGTAGGCTGAGAGAATTTCAAATTCCACATAGAGGGTCCAGTATTTATGCCGATTATGCAGTATGGAGGGAAAACACACACACACACACACACACACACACACACACACACACACACACACACACGCCGCGCGCGCACACAGCATCAGTGTCAAGAACCTCACCCTTTAAACACCTGTACTGCCACCTTAACCTCCGATGGTTTTCTGTTTTTCTTTGTTTTATTGGTCTCCTTATGTGCTAATGACCAGCACATGGACAGGGCCTCATCTGGAAGAGGTCTCATCCCAGGCTTAACAGCAGTGCTCAACAAAACCACACCCACCCACCCCTGGAAAGTGAAGTCTTCCACACCATTCCCAGCCAAGGCCAGAAGTACAGCAGCACCCTGAGCCCTCCAGCAGCCGCATAATCCCAGGCAGTCCTCTGGATGGACCCAAACCACTACCTCCTTTGGGCCCAGACCAGGATAAATGAAGCTGTAAACAGGGGCCTGCCCTGTGACATAAAACTAATCAGTTTGCACAGCTCCAGAATGCAAGGAGCGGTCACCCCCACCTCCTATCAGTGCCTACCCGCTCCCACAGGGGTATCCCCAGGGTTCTGTGAACTGCATACCTCAGGTAACTCACTCGTGATTCCTCTCCCCCCCCCGCAATGGGGGTTGGGCAGCCTGGACTTATGGCCCTACTGGAGCAAGAAGAAATCGCTTTTGTCTCTGACATCCAAGTTTCCCACCTGGGGCCAGAGGGCTCACCACCGGACGTCCTCGCATCCACTCCCCGCCGGTTCCCTCCGCCCCATCTCATCTGTAGCTCAAGCATTTAGACAAAAGGTCCCCTGAGCTGGGGTGGGGGGTGGGGCAGGTGGCGAGTTGGGTGGTAATTTGCAGCCTCCTCCACACCCAGGTTAAGTCTCCAAGTCCTGTATTTGGATACAGAGGTCCTGTTTGAAAAATTCGAAGCATCGCTTTGGTTTGTTGTCTTTGTTCACAGGCGCGGGTTCTCGCTCACCCAGATGTCCATTCATTCACTCAGTGGCTCGCTCGCTCAGCCTCGTTCTCAATCGCTGCCTGGAGGCATTACTGCTTCTTCTTCTGCTTGAGATACTTCCTGTGTTTCAGGATCATCGCATATAGCTTGTCCATGCCCTCAGTGAGGCCCTCGCCGATGATGGCGCACGCCTGCTGGACATGGTAGGTGGTGGCCGGGATGAGCTTGTGCAGCGCCAACTGCTTCTCAATCTCGGCCACTGGCAGCGACTTGGGCAGGTCCTGCTTGTTAGCAATGACCAGCAATGGCGTGCCCTGGTTCTCTGCAAACTTGGTCACCTTGTGTAGCTCAATCTTGGCCTCCTCCAGCCGGTCCACGTCCACCGAATCCACCACGTAGATGATGCCGTCTGTGCAGCGGCTGTAGGACTTCCACAGCGGCCGTAGCTTCTCTTGGCTGCCCACGTCCCAGAAGTGGCAGCTGATGCCCTTGGCGGTGCCTTTGCTTAGTTTGATCTTCTCGGTATTGAAGCGGATGGTGGGCACCGTGTTCACGAACTCGTTGAACTTGAGCCGGTAGAGCACCATGGTCTTGCCAGCAGAGTATTTTAAAAGAGAGAAGCATGAGACTGGTGAGGGCTTTTGATAATTCTGTCATATCTCTAATGAACAGCCGACATGAACACTCCTGGAACCTTTGCATACTGTAGACAAGGTTGGAACACCACCAGATTCGTTGTATGAGGCAGCATTATTCCTGAGACAAACCAAGGATTAAAAAGTGAAAAAGCCAGAAAAAAAAAAAAAAACAATTTTTCTGATTAACATAAGGATCACTTGCAAATGAAATCTAAGAACATATTAAGAGGAGTGAACACTATAACCAAGTTGGTTTCTGTTAAGGGATGGAAGGTTGGCTCAAAACAAAAGATACTAACTGCAATTTAGCACAAAGAACTTAAAAAGCAGAAATTCTGTCATCATCTTTATTAGTGCAGAACACTAATGAAATCTCTGAATAGACCAGGAATACAAATATCTTTCCTGAATATAACTAGGAATATAGGGCACAGTTACTGGCATGTGTAGTCTTGTCTACAGCTTCTGCTAGAAGAAAGCACAACACTTTTTTGCTACTATCAGCATCAAACAGAAAAATCCAAGTGTTATTTTTCTTTCAAAAGTAGGGTATGTCCTCATGGAAACAGATGTTTCAGTTGCACAATATGTTATTTTTCTTTCAAAAGTAGGGTATGTCCTCATGGAAACAGATGTTTCAGTTGCACAATAAACTGCCACTTAAACAGACCAACTTGATGGAAAACATGAATCAAATTCCCAAACAAACACAGGCATATGATGCTCAGACTGTTTGGTAAGCAATGTGTAGACTCAGGGTTACAGTAATGGGTTCTCTGTGGAAATTCTCACTGACATGGAACCAAAACATTTTTTAGATAAATATCTGCAGTCCTGAGGGAACCTTTTTGGTGGGGACTATGTATGTCAAGTTTCTCGTTGAAGAGTATGCTGAGAAGGCAATGAAGGAGTGGAATAAATCATGTTTTAATAGGCAGCAAATCCACACACAGGTGTTCAGGGTGTCTAGCTTCAGAAAAGCCTACTGGCTTGTTTGAATATGAGACTGAACACAAAACTTACACAATTTTGTGACCTGAAACATCTCTAGAGAGATAAGGGAGCTCTATGTGGGCCAGCTCAAGAAGCATGGATCTAGGTTGTCATCTCTGGAAGTGCATTACTGATCTAGAGATCAGGGCCCTGGAGGCAGCAGAGGTGGTGGAGCATGAGAGAGTGACAGAACTTGTCAATTCTGAGCCAAACTGTTTCTATTGTGTGTTTGCTAGACAGTGTTGTACTTGATTGACAAGCCAGTTCACAATAGGATTACTACTACTATTACAACTAATGAAACAAAGATGAGTTGCTGAAAGAAATTTCTAGTGACACAGTAAACTATATAAAACCAAAAGAAAGCTTATGAATGATAAAAATATTATTATACTTATACTAAGTGGAGAAAAACAGAGTATTGTTTTACAAATCTGAAAGGAGAAAAGGGTATATGCCAACTCTCTCAATTTTATTCAATATAATGCTCCAACCTCAATCATTGAAAAATGGTAAGAAGGAGAAATAAAAGAAGTATAGCTAGTAAATAAAAAAGTCTAATTGGGACAATATATTTTTATACTTAAAAGAGTCTCAGAAGTCAGCCAGAAAAGTCTTACACCTGAAAATATTGTGAGCATAGAGCAGGATATAAACAAATGTACAGGATATAAGGTCAACAAACTGTGGCTTTGCCCATAACGTTGGAAAAGCAATGGTGATAATCATTTCACTACCATCAAGTGAAGTGAATGTTGCAATGTTCAGAGGTGCAATAATGTAAGCGTTACTCTGAATTACATTGTAAGGTTGAAGCCCTATGTGGGCATCGTTGTTTCAATCACTAGAAGTAAAGTAAATAACAAGTTTAATGTTGGCTTACTTTTGGAAGTTTTGTTCCATGAGAGGAAGATTCTTTTTGAGTCTGTGTTGAGGCAGCACATCAGGGACAGAGTGTGTGGACCGAAACTGAGAATCTGTGGCCAGCATAGGATAGGAGATCACAGACACACAGTTCTCACCATGTGCACAGAGTTAGTGACCTCAACTATGTATCCATAAATGTTTACCATCAAACAAAGCAACAGCCTGGAGAACAAGAAAACATGTCCTTGAAGGGAAATCATGCTGCAATGTTCTTCAGTCTTAGATTGGGGAGCACTGAGCTTCACTCAGTCTCTTCAAATATAATGAATGGATACAAGGACATCAGGGTCTGGGACATTTCCATCTGTCAAATGCCAGGAAAAAGAAAAGACTGACTTTCCCACAGACTATAGGTAAGTCCAGATAAGGTGCCAAAGAGAAGGGAAATGCTGACTATGAATGAGCCTCACTTCCTAGGTAAACTGAGGTTTTACTTTAAAAGAGAAAATCTTGTGTAAAATTGATGGTGAATGCCCAGAGGGACACAAAGCCTTGCATCATCATCTGCCCTGTGTTTCATAGTAGGAACATTGCCAGAATATCTGTAATCATGGTCACAGACCAAGCTAGGATTCTTAACCTGGATACTAACTGACAAATCTGTAGACTCTGAGGAAGTGTTTACTGGTTACAGGGTACAATGTTACTCTCTTTCTGATGACTGAATGTGAACACAACATTGACTTTGGAGTGAGAAGTTGGGGAGATCTGTCTTATCTTCAGTGATACTTATTATTTCTAAGTTTATTTTTCCAGGTTCCTTCTTCATCCCTTGCTCATAGCTCACAGCTCACTACCTCTTCTGCTTCTGATGACATTTAGATTAAAGACTTCTAGTGGTATCAAATTATTCTTCTTATCTAAACCACATCACCTTCTTTTTTCTCAATATTATTAAATCTAATTATTTTCTCATGTTTCTTAGTTCAGCCTCCACTCTGGCAGATCCAGTTTTCTACCCCCAACCTCCAGACTGAGTCAGGAGTTTCTCTAGGGGGAGTGGGATCCAAGGAGTCAGTCCAAGATGTTTTTGATCCCAAGCTGTTCAGTGGTTGCAGTTTGCAGCTTGGGCATGCTTTGCTATTTTCTTGTTTGTTTGTTTTTTTAGAGTCTACTAATGAGTGAGTACATCCCCTGCCTATCTTTCTGAGCTTGTGATACCTCTCTCAGGACAATATACTCCAAATCCATCCATTTGCCTGCAAATTTTGGGATATCATTTTTCCTTACTGCTGAGTAGAACTCCATTGTGTAGATGTACCACAGTTTGTTAATCCATTCTTCAGAATAGGGACATCTAGGTTATTTCCAGGTTCTTGCTATTACACACAATGCTGCTATGAACATAGTTGAGCTAATGCCTTTGGAGTGTGACTGTGCACCTTTAGGATACACCCAGAACTGGTATTGCTGGGTCCTTGGGGAGATTGATTCTCAATTTTCTGAGAAACCGCCATACTGCATTCCAAAGTGGCTGAACAAGCTTACACTCCCACCTAGAATGGAGGAGTGTTCCCCCTACTCCACATCCTCTCCAGCATAGGCTGTCCTCTGTGCCTTTTATCTAAGCCAATCTAACAGTTGCCAGGTAGTATCTCAAAGTTGTTTTGATTTGCATTTCTCTGGTGGCTAAAGACAATGAGCACTTTTTCAAGTGGCTGTCAGCCATCTGTAATTCTTCTGCTGAGAATTCCCGTTTTAGATCTGAACTCCATTTTTGGTTGGATTATTCAAGGTTTTGGGCTATAGATTCTTGAGTTCTTTATACATCTTAGAGATCAATCCTCTATCACTTGTAGGGCTGGTGAAAATCTTTTCCCATTCTGTAGGCTGTCATTTTGTCCTATTGACAGTGTCCTTGGTTTTATAGAAGCTTTTATAATAAAGGTGATTTTCCAGAAGCCCCTAGCCAGCATCAAACTTAATGGAGGAAAATTCAAAGTAATCCCACTAAAATCAGGAACTAGACAAGGATGTCCTCTCTCCCCTTATCTATTCAATATAGTCTCGAATTATTAGCTAAAGCAATAAGAGAACGAAAGGAGATTAAGGGGACACAAATTGAAAAAGAAGAAGTGAAACTATCTCTATTTGCAGGTGATATGATTGTATACATAAGTGACTCAAAGAATTCTACCAGGGAACTCATACAGCTGATAAACACCTTCAGCAATGTAGCAGGATACAAGATTAACTCAAAGAAATCAGTAACCCTTCTATACACTAAAGATAGAAGAGCTGAAAAAGAAATAAGGGAAACATTACCCTTCATAATAGCTGCAAATAGTATTAAATACCTTGGAGTAACTATAATCAAAGAAGTAACAGAACTATTTGACAAAAATTTTAAATCACTAAAGAAAGAAAATGAAGAGGATATCCAAAAATAGAAAGCTCTCCCATGTTCCTGGATAGGTAGGATCAACATAGTAAAAATTGCAATTTTACCAAAAGCAATCTACAGATTCAATGCACTGCCCATCAAAATCCCAACACAATATTTTTTGGACCTTGAAAAAACAATCCTCAATTTCATTTGGAATAACAGGAAAGCCAGGATTGTCAAAACAATTTTACTCAACAAAAGAACCTCAGGAGGTATCATCATCCCTGACTTCAAGTTATACTATAGAGCTACAGTAATAAAAACAGCTTGGTACTTGCATAAAAACAGACTTGTGGATCAATGGAATCAAATTTAGGATCTGGGCCTTAAGCCAAAAACCTATAAACACTTGATCTTCGACAAAGAGGCCCAAAACATTCAATGGAAAAAAGATAGTATATTTAACAAATGGTGTTGCAAAGCTTAATGGCCCTGTGTAGAAAAATGCAAATAGATCCAAGCCTGTCACCCTGCACAAAACTCAAATCCAAGTGGATAAAAGACTTAACATAAACCCAGCCAGTCTAAACTTGATATCAAGAAAGTGTCAAAAACACTTGTATGAATTGGCACAGGCAACTACTTTCTAAATATAACACCAGTGGCACAGACACTAAGACCAACAATTAATAAGTGGGATCTCCTGTACCATGTGATTTTAGATAAGGAAATTTAACTTGCCTAAAGTGGATGCTGAGCTGATGCACCTTGGAACTCTTTGTCCATTTTGAGAAGTGGATGGGGGGATGGGGAAGAGGGTGGCTGAAGGCTGACCACAATGGTTTGGAAGGAGGACTATGGGATATATGAATGAAAGAGACTTTATATGATAAATAAAATTAAAAAAATTGTTTAAAAACAGCAAAAAAGACATCTTGTATAATGAATGGTTTAAGCTGTGAAACAGAGATTTCTTACATGATATGTGTGTTTATCCAAACATGGATACTTTACAAGTTTTCTATCTTTTTCCTTAAGAAAGACATTTCCTGTTTCTATTTTCTTTTTTATTTCATCTACAGTAATATTTATTTCATCCTTTAATATAACTTGGGCATTTTCTTTTAAAACATGAGAATTTGATATTCCATGGGAAATGGTTGATGGTATCTTAATTTTCTCATTACAATCTCCAAAATTATGAATCAAAAAGGAAACACTGGTTTTTTTCCAACCCATTTACCTTCTACCTGCAAGTGGCATCATTAGAACCTCTTTCCCTGTCTCGAATCCTTTGCCTCCCTTCTTAATGCAGTCCATTTTTCCCTTTGGAGCACAACATGTCCAGCATGAATACATTTTTACTTTTCTTGGCAACCTTTGACAGTCATTTTATTAGCAGTTTAATTTGCACCTACAAATGGCCATGTGACCCTGCCTGGCTGATTCAAAGGTTTTATTTTCTTTTTCCTTTCTTTATTACAAAGTCTTTTTTCCCATGTATCCCTCTGCTCACCCTACTTTCCCTCATTTAAATCCCTCCCAGTAGACCTTCAGCCCCTTCCTGACCATCCACCAATCCCCTCCCCCAAAAGGCAAGACATACCAAGATGGGTTAGCTCAGCATGGCACATCCACTCCAGGCAAGTCTGATTTTCTCATCCTAATATCAAGACTGGTCTAGGCACTCCTCTATGGCAAATCAGCTCACAAGGTACCAGTCCAAACAGAGAAATAGATTCTGATTACTCTGTTTCTTCTTTTCATCTGCTCTCAGAAGGACCAGGAGCTCTGCTTAGTGCTCGGCTACAACTTCTCAAAGAAATTGTTTATTTTTTTCTCCTACCATTTCCCAGAATGTAGAGTGTTCTTTCAGAAGCTCAAAGTCTGGGGAGTTTACTTGTTAGTTTCTGCTTGGTTTGCCTTGGCTTTGTGATGAAAGCTTCTAGCATCTCAAGCCTTAAATTAGTTTTCCCCAGGACTTGCACAGAATAAATTCTGATCTTCTTTTTGTATTTCTGTCTTTTGCTTAATATGGAAACAGGGGACTAATATTCATTGTAATCAGTATAAGAGTGGCATTAAAGATGGAAAATAATAAACAAATAAATTTAGGTTGAGTACTCTCTCTCTTGATTTATTCTTTTTCTTCATTCACACGTCCTTTTTATTGATTTTTTTTACTGCAAATTTATTTTGTTGTTATGAAATTTTGAACATATTTTTACCATTTCCCTAGTACTGTTAATCTGAAAAAGCTTTTCTATGATGTATGGTTTTCGTAACCTGATTTAAAAATGTCTTTCATTTTAACCCATCATTGTTATCAGATCACCTAATAGATTCTGTTTAAGGGATGTAATCTGACATCTTTCAGTCATTTTTTGAAGTGCCTGTGATGCTATTTTTGCCTGTTGGTTGATATCAGCCACTGACAAACACTGCTCAGACATTTCCTTATGTATTTTAGCTGACTTCTTTGCATGGGCCCCTCTAGCCCAGCCCAGCTGTTCAGACATTATAATCTGGGGACTTTGTGGTGAGAAATCAGTAGCTTCAGACAGGCGGGGGAGCAAGATGAAGTCACAGACACAGGTGCTCATGTCCCTGCTGCTCTGGGTGTCTGGTGAGAAATTGAAAATATTACATCTTTTTAGTTTCATTTCAAAAAATTACAATGCATGCTAGAACATAATATTTCTTAACGTAATGTGTAGGATATACACTTTGACATTATAACATTATGAAGACAATAAATGACAAACTTCTACTCTTACTATATTTAATGTTTGTTTATTTTGCTTGTTCATTATGTATTCCTGTTTGCAGGAGCCTGTGCAGATATTGTCATGACCCAGTCTCCATCTTCCCTGGCTGTGTCAGCAGGAGAGAAGGTCACCATGAGCTGCAGGTCCAGTCAGAGTCTTTTGGAACCAATTACTTGGCCTGGTACCAGCAGAAACCAGGACAGGCTCCTAAACTGCTGATCTACTATGCATCCACTAGGTACACTGGAGTCCCTGATCGCTTCATAGGCAGTGGGTCTGGGACAGATTTCACTCTCACCATCAGCAGTGTCCAGGCAGAAGACCTGGCAGATTATTATTGTCAGCAGAGTTACAGTGCTCCTCCCACAGTGCTTCAGCCTCCAACAAAAACATCCTGTGAGAGTCTCAACAGTTGCATGCTCCAGGCACAACCCTGGACATTCTCACTTCCCCCTTCTGCCTGACTGCTCGTGAGCCTGAAACCCTGAAAATAAAAGTTTGCAGAATTCAGTAAAGTATAATGTGTTCAACTTCTCTTATGTCTTTTGTATGAAAAGACTTTATATGAAATTGTAAGGAGAACTCAGTATTATCTTTATATTTCTTGTGCTACAAAATACCACAATCTCTCTTGCTTAAATATGAGAGACTTATTTTTTATAATTCTGGAGTTATATTATCCATCCTAAGTCTTTTTGGACTAAAGTGATGATGAAGAAAACCTAATTTCTGTGTCTAAAGCTCCTGCATTTTCTGGATTCAGGAGTGCTGCTTTCTTACTTCCTTTCTTGTGTCTATTTCCTCTGTTTTGTCTTTCAATTTGTATTACAATATAGTTAATTAGGTAGCCTTTTATGTGTGTATATGAGTGTGCTATTCAATGACTGTGTGTTTATGTGTACATGTTTCTGGGTGCACATGTGGCATCTTAGAGTTGGGGAGGCCAAAGGACAGCTTCGACCAAAAACAGGGCACGGTTGTCTCTTTGTCATTGAGTTCTGGGGACCAAATTTATGTTTGACATCACCCCTTGGTCTTTGCCATTTGAGCTATCTTGTTGCCCTTTAAAATGTTTTACTGATATAAATTCACTGTACACTATTTTCTTAAAAACAAGAAATCTCCAGTTTATCATATATTTTGACCAAATGCACTAATCTCCATTTCTCCTTCTCTTTTCTGCTAGCTGTTCTTTCCTAATCTATTTTCTACTTTTATCTCTCTTCTTCCCATACATGGAAACACAGTCAAGCCACTTTCATATGAACCAAAACTCACATTCACATACGTACTTTTTCATACACATAAACATAGATGTACACATATACACATATATATTCAAATACACATTCATGAATGTATATGGAAATGTACGTGTACACACATACACACATGAACTTTGCTTACTTAGAATCCACATATATGGCATTGCATAGGAATGAAATTGTGATATTTGTTGTCTTTGCTTTTGAATTCACATATTCTGAAGTCTTTGTATCTGATTTCCAACTGTGGAGATTGACAGACATTCCTCCACTCTAAAGTGGGATATAATTTTGGGCCAGCAGATGCTGCCTCCTTGTGTTTGCATTTTATACTGATTAACAATGCTTAATGTTTTTTAGAAGGGAATAATTTTGGCTATTGTGTAAAAACAATGTGTCAACTAATCACACACATATTCTGATTATAAAACTTATTGACCACCTATCTTGGAGATATGTCAGAGAAGAAGTGTGTGACAGACTACATAACAGTGCTGGAGATCTCCAAATACTTTAAGCTGAGTTGTTCTCTGAGTGACAGGGCAGTGAACTCTTGAGTATAGCTTTCTAAATCTAGAAAAGCCTCAAATTAACCAAAAGTGGTATATAAACTATCAGATATGAATCATAACATAGAAACACAAGATTAATAAATATCAAGTAAAAAATGATGTCTTCAAAGATCATAATTCCCACAAGGTTTCAACTCAAATATATGAAATAAGTAAAATGTTGGATGAAGACTTTAAAAACATATCCATAAAATGATGAATTATCAGAAAATATACAATAAAAATTATAAGGAGAAAAGCTAGTGGTATATAAACAAATATAAACAAAATGGAGAAAAAAACCAGCCACATGGCATAATAAGTGAAAATGGGAAAAAACATAACTGAAATGCTAAACTAAAATTTCAGTGTATCTGATACCACATACAATGAAGGGAGACTAGCTCACTCATGCATGTGGCTCTGGCCTTGACCTTCTCCTCAATTCCTTCTCTCTCTACTTAAAATCAGTAGAGTGCAGTCCTGAAAGTAACCACCAAAGTCTTTTTGCCTATTTGACCAATCCCTCTTCTAGCAGTTGACTACCAAGGTGTAGCTATCAAGTATCAAAATTAAGCAATAAAAAGACCCCATTGCCTCACATAATTACCATTACAATTTAGAACCTCATCCAAACACTAGGTTTGTATCTTTATAAACTATTTTCCTCTGTGTTATGTCTGTCTGTGGTGATATGTTACATATTTAATAAAACCTGAAATATCAAGAGATCAAACCACAGTTAATACTAGGCAGAGGAAGCTCCAGGTGTTCTAGTGATAACAGAGAAGTGACAACTTACATAGATCTGGGAGTTCTGGATCTCTGAGTACAAGGCTAAACAGGTAGGCTTCAAAGGCACACACCTTTAATCCCAGCAAAGGGAAAGCTGGTATGACTTTAATCCCATAACTTCAGACAGAGGTCTTTCTGTGTTCATGTGAGTTCAAGGGTGACTACCAAATAGAGTAGCTCATGCCTTTAATCTTAACCTGGATGGAATACTGCTGGGGATAAGGCAGGCTTAGGTAAACAACAGCAATTAGAAGTGATCAGGAGTAAGGCTGTGGAAGCTGGAAGATAGCTGGGCGAGATTTTACTGTGGTGTTTCCTTTTTCTGACATTTCAGACTTTCCCAATATCTGGCAATGAGTTTTTTTCATTACAATCAGAATTTTTGCAACACCTGTCTGTCTATCCAGAGGTACTTCTTTTCCCCTCCAGGACAAATACTCCTGTCCCCTTTCCCTAATTACATTCCCCTTCTGCTGTCCTCTGTGTTTTTCCTTATTCTCTTTCCTCTGTCCCTCTGGGGAAAATAAACCTTTCTCTTGAGAACTTGGTCTTTTGTGAACTATGCTTATATTTTCCTTTCAAGTTGAAGAAAGATATCACCATAAGACTCTAAAATGGAAGAAGGAATATCCTGGATCATGGCTGAAAGAGAAGAAACATAGCACTGAAAGATACTTGATTAAGAAATTATCATGACTAGAATGTAAAACAATTTTAGCATATCATGAAGGGACAAATACCAAGAATTTTGAGCTATAGAAGAGCTGAGATAAAAGGTAAAGATGTAGGGAACACATTGAATAAATTAGCACAGAAAAATTTACATCTAGAAAAAACTGTAAATTAGAAAGTCATTTAGTTATTCTAATAGATAACACCAGAGAAGAACCTCTTCATGAGATAGATTGTGTCTCTAATGTAAATAATACAAAGTAATGAATTAATGTCAAATACTATAATGGAAAAAACCAACTCAACTCCAAAAGCAAACACATCAGAATGACACGGGAATTCTTCAAAACTGTAAAGACCAGAAATGTATGGAACAATATATTTTGCATCTTGATAGGAGAAAATCCAGTCATAGCACTAAAATCTTGTTCGGTGAGAAGAGATGGCCAAGAGAGTTTCTTTCTGTATCTCTTATAATTTGGAGACTTTATTAGGTCTGCTTTCTTATATTATTGAAAGTTTTCATTGCACTAGATTTCCTTACAAGATCATCGTTCAAGTCTCCCACAATGTCTCCTGTATTTTCTTGCATTTATTACCTGAACTCTGTTTCCCTTCCATATTCCTTCCTGATTCTCTTGTTCTTGTTCTACAAAGATGTTTGTATTTCAAAAACCTATAAATGTCAGAGCTAAACATTCTAAGAAACATGAACATGGAATGGTGAACAAGGATAATTCATTAAACCAAGGAATAAACTTGCTTCATTATGCATAAAGAAGAACATCTAATATGATTGTTCTAATCTCATGTTAGATCCACTGGACTTTATCACAGACAGACAAGGTCATTCCACTGGGTTTTATTAATTCTCCAATTTGTGCATGTTCTGTCCTTCTAATGACTATAAACAAAAATTGAGAATCCAAATATTCTTATCACAAGAGTTGTCACCAAGGCTCTTAGAATCCTTATATATTTCAGAAAATGTTAATTATTTTTTTTAGTATTTTTATTTTATTATTATTATTATGAACAAAGAAGTAACTCTTTATATCCTTGTATATCCTTATTCAAGGTCCTTTCCTCCTCCCACCACATCAGGTCATTCTTTCTTCTCCACCACTCCCTATCCCCTCCCTGGGAAGGCAGCAGGCACTCACATGGTCACACTGACCCAATATTGCTTAGTGATTGATCATTTTGCAGTGTACAGTATTCTAGTTTGGCAGCCATGCTCTTTTAGCATCTGTATAACTTCTGACCAAGCCCTTCTAGCTTTCATCGTTTCCATTGAATAGTCAGGCGTTATTCTGATGGGTCTGCCTTTATATATGAGTTGGCCCTTTTCTTTTGCAGCTCTTAAAATTTTTTCTTTGTTCTGTATGTTTTGTGGCTTGATTACAATGTGGCGTGCTGACTTTTTTGGGGGGTCTTATCTCTTTGGTGTTCTGTAAGCTTCTTGTATCTTTATAGGCATTTCCTTCCTCAGGTTAGGGAAGTTTTCTTCTATGATTTTATTGAAAACAATATCTGTGCCTTTGAGCTGGTATTCTTCTCCTTCTTCTATTCCTATTTTTCTGAAATTAAATCTTTTCATGGTGTTCCAGATTTCCTGAACATTTTGAGTTATGGCTTTTTTAGTTTTAATATTTTCTTTGACTGATATATTTATTTGAGCTACTGAGTCTTCCACTTCAGAGATTCTATCTTCTATCTCTTGAACTCTGCAGGTTATGCTTGTATCTGTGGTTCTAGCTTTTTTCTTCAGATTTTCTATTTCCATATTTGCCTCATTTTGTGCCTTTTTATTGCTTCTATTTCAGTATTTAGTTCCTGGCATGTTTCTTTCATAGATTTGTTCATCTCTTCCAATATTTTTTGTATTTTCTTCTATTTCTTTAAGGCAATTTTTCATATCTTCTTTTAGAGCTTCGATGATCATCAAAAAGGAATTTTTGGTGTTGCTTCCTTCTGTTTCCTCTTCATTGCTCAGTTCAGGTCTTGTATTTGTAAGATTGCCACTTTCTTCTAGAGTTACCTCATTGTTCTTTGTATTATTATGTAAGTTTTGGTACTGACATTTGCCCATGGCTTCAGTGGTTCACGATTAGGTGGCTCCTGGTCAGTTGTGGCACTTGGGCTTGTGTGCCTCCTGTCACCTCTCTGACGGGGCCTGAGTCTGTCCTACAGGGACCTCAGTTGTTATCTGTTCGCTCAGTTGGAGGTGGAGGTGGGTAGCCTTTCAAATTCCCTCAGCTGCAGCTGGTGATATGGTTACAGTCAGACTTTATCTGTGCCTGCTACAGAGTGCACTGGGACTCACTCTGCAGACAGCCCCCAGTCTCGGAAGCGGAACCTGAACCAATGGGAGCTCAACTCTCCCTCCCTGGTTGGGATATAGGCACTTCAGCCTGGTGACCCCACCTCACCACTGGGTGGGGTCTGAGTCTGTCCTTCAGGGACACCAGTTGCTCTCTTTTCACTCATTTGGAGGTGGAAGTGGGTAGCCATGCAAATTCCCTCAGCAGCAGCTGGTGGTATGGTGACAGGCAGACTTTATCTGACTTTTTCTCTCAACAGAGAAATAAGTAGTATAAAATAGGTTATGATGCAAATGGATTTAATAGATATCTACAGAAACTTCCACCCAAACGCAAAGGAATATACATATTTCTCAGCTTCTCATGGAACTTTCTCCAAAATTGACCACATAATTGGTCATAAAGCAAATATCAACAGATACAAAAAAACAGAAATAATCCCTTGTAACATATCAGACCACCAGGGCCTAAAGTTAGAGTTCAACCACATCAAAACCCAAAGAAAGCCTACCAACTCATGGAAACTAAACATGACTCAGCTGAACCATCTCTGTGTCAAGAAAGAAATTAAGAAAGAAATCAAAGTCTTCCTAGAATTCAATGAAAATGAATGTACAACGTATCCAAACTTGTGGGACACAATGAAAGCAGTCTTAAGAGGAAAATTCATAGCACTAGATGCCTATATGAAAAACCTTGAGAAATTCCACACTAGAGACCTAACAGGTCAGCTGAAAGCCATAGAAGAATTAAAAGCAAACTCACCTAGAAGGAGCAGATGACAGGAAATAATCAAACTTAGAGCTGAAATCAATACAATTGAAACAAAAAGAACAATACAAAGAATCAATGAATCTAAGAGTTGGTTCTTTGAGAAAGTTAACAAGATTGATAAGCCCTTAGCCAAACTAATCAAAATACAGAGAGTGTTCAAATCAACAAAATCAGAAATGAAAAGGGGGACATAACAACAGACCCCCAGGAAATACAGAGAATTATCAGATAATATTTTGAAAATCTGTATTCCATAAATATGGAAAACCTAGAAGAAATGGACAGCTTTCTGCACAGGTACCATCTACCAAAATTAAATGAAGATCAGACTAATAACCTAAACAGGCTTATAAACCTTAAGGAAATTGAAGCTGTCATTAAAAACATCCTCAAAAATAAAAGCCCTGGTCCAGATGGCTTCAATGCTGAATTCTACCAGACATTCAAAGCAGAATTACTACCATTACTCCTCAAACTATTTCACGCAGTAGAAACTGAAGGAATATTGCCAAATTCCTTTTATGAGGCCACAATTACCCTAATACCCAAGTCACTAAAAGGCACAACATAGAAGGAGAATTACAGACCAATACCCCTCATGAAAATTCATGCTAAATTCTCAACAAAATTTTAGCAAACCATATACAACAATGTAAAAAATAATATCATCCACCAAGACCAAGTAGGCTTCATCCCAGAAATGCAGAGCTGGTTTAACATATGACAAACTGTAAATGTTATCCATCATTTAAACAAACTAAAGGAACAAAACCACATGATCATATCCTTAGATACTGAAAAAGCCTTTGACAAAATCAACACTCCTTTATGATTTAAGACCTAGAGAGATAAGAAATACAGGGATAATACCAAAATATAATAAAGGCGATTTACAAGAACCCGACAGCCAGTTTCAAACTTTAGAGAGAAAAATTCAAAGCAATCCAACTAAAATCAGGAACTAGACAAAGATGTCCTCTCTCCCCTTATCTATTAAATATAGTTCTCGAAGTTTTAGCTAAAGTAATAAGGGAACAGTAAGAGATTAAGGGGATATAAATTGGAAAAGAAGAAATGAAGCTATCTCTACTTGCAGTTGTACCACTGCAGTCTGTATCCCCACCATATTTGCCAAGTGGAACTGACCACCAGAGAATTGTTCATTGACTGGGCCCATCTATTGAATATTAGTTGTCATCTTCTTTATATTCCCAAGTCATCTGTCAAGAAATAATGAGTTCAATGTTGGCTCAGTTTTAGAGGTTCTTCTTCATATGAGGCTAGCCCATGTGTGTTGGTTTCTAAGGTACATTTAATAAGGATTATTACTGTAAAGGAAAGAAATCTAAACCAATCAATAGAAAGTTACAACTAGAAGAAATGAATGCTGATGGTCTAGTGGCAAGAAGACCAGAGTACCATTGATACATATTTTAAAACTGCTAAGTGATTTTAATGTATGTACCACAATTAAATAGTAAATGATTGAGATAGGTTATATGCTAATATGTGCATATACATGCATAATTGTGTGATGTTAGATTAAAATTATCCTCTGTGAATGTATGTGAGAGATTATCTTCATTAAGTAAACTAATTTTTAAAACCCTCCCACTGTGGGCAAGATCATGACTTACATATTGTTCTTGACCTACATGTAATGCAGAAAGCAAGGTGAGCTCTAGGAACATTTACTTTCTATTTTTCAATTGCAGATGTGATGTGAGCAGCTGCTTCAAGCTCCTTCATTTTGTATGTATTGTTTTATATACAGTAGTTGTATGCTTGAGCTTTATTCCCACATAAGGAACAGTGGTTCCTTTATTTGCTTTTTTACATATTTTATCACATGAACAAAGACAGTCAAGGGTATATCCCTATAGATCTGGAAGTGATGTTTTACTGATATTGTTTATGAAATGGAATAGTTCTCTCCAGTCATAAATGAGGAAAAATTGGATTCTGCACTATGGCAATAACCCCACTGAATCCTGAACTAAGAAGAGGTAAGAACAAAATTAGTTGCAAACTGCTTCCAAATGAAGTAATTTTCATGCATAAGTAATTTTCTTTTTCCCTCAGGTCCAAAAAAGAACCATCTTTATAAGGCACAAGAAGCATTTAGAAGTCTGTTATAATCCTCTTTTTTCTACCATCATAGATTTTAGTGGTACACAGGTCCTAAGTTTTTAAAGAGATTTTTTTCCATTCTCCATTATGTCAATTTAATGAAAAGGCATTTGTGGGGCCAGAGAGATGTCTCATTGTTTAAGATAATTCACTGTTTGCTCTTCCAGAGGATCCTAGTTCAATTCACAGTACCCACATAGTAGCTCTATAACTACAGTTCCAGCGTATCTGACTCATTATTTTATCTTCTATAAGTACCAGGAGCATGTCCTATACAGACATGCATGCAGCCAAACTCTCATACTTAAAAAGTAAAGATCAAAAATAGATATGTATTCCTCATCTCTATTTTTCTACCAGTATGTCATACAAGGCTGTTTAGCTAATGGATCATTAATGTTTTTTTTTAAGTGCATTTTGGAATAGATGGAAAAGACCCCTTAGTTATGTTAGGTTGCTTTTCCAACTGCATTTCCTCACACACACTCAGGGAATCTACATGGGTCCCTCTCAGAGTAACAGGATACATGGCTCTGGGCTCCTTGATCAGGGTAAATTTTTTTCATGATGGTAACTCTGTATTAAGACTTCTTGTATGTATCTTGAATATGCTCTGATGTCGTCAGTTACCACATTTCTATTTTAACAAAGAATAATATGTTAATGTTTTGAGTTAATAAAAATCTTCCTATGGCTACTATTTCTTGTCATTGATATTGAATACCCACAGACCCTCATCTAGAGAATAAAAGGTTCCATGTGATAGAACAGAAAAGCTGACTACAACATTGTATGTTTCACATTAGTATGAATCTAAGACTAACATTGTCTAGGCATCCGTCTACAGTTGCATCCATTGAAGAGGGTGCTGTGTCCTATGAGATCCAAGTCATCATTTGCAGACTTCATGATTCCAAATTTAGGAGCAAATTAATTGACATTATTTTTACCCAGCAGGTTTATAGTTTATCTTTAATCACAGACCACAGGATATAATGCATCAAGACATACAATAAAATCTTCATAAGGAACTAAGGACTTTGGGGCTTTCCTAAACATGGAATTTTTATCATTCAATTGCCCATGCTCTCTCATTACACACTGTGAGAAGAAGCATATGATTGACTGCAAAAGCTTTTAGATTTTTAGACTCCAGCCTCCATGTGTCCAATCTGAATGAACAGCAGTAATTAAATGAAAGTACAATATGAGCTCACTGCAGCTTCACAATGCAAAGTATAAGGTTTAGCAAAAATATAGAGCACATTGGCAATTTGTTAGATACTCACTGGGGCAGATACTCATCTGTTATCTTCTTGACCTTCACATTGGGAACTTCTTCAACATACACACTGTTTGTCTCTGTCTTATAATGGTGTGTTAACAGTTGACAGAGGTGATCTGAATATGCTTATCAGAAATAATTTAACATTTTACAACTGAAAAGGAGATGTATATAATATTTATGGAAAATAAAAGGGAAATGAATATTGCTTAAATACATATTTAATTTTCAAATAATGGCTTAATAATAAAACTTTAATATCAGTTTAGTAATTTGTTTTGGATACCAAATGCCATGAGCTGTGACTGACAGTTTGGGAGATTGTCTCCATTTACAGGAAAGACTGGTCAGAACTTGCTGTGTACCCCAGGCTGGCCTCAAACTATTGGTACCCCTGCTTTTGTCTCCCCAGTTCTAAAGAGTCTCTAGTACTTGTCATGGTATTTATTTTTTTCTAATTTTGTACTTTATACACAATACTCAGTTTATATTTTACTTAGTATATATACTTTTCTACTTTAATCTGAAGTATAGCCATGTTTTGTGAGTTTTTCTATTCCTATAATTCATACTCATATTTTTTCTTTGCATGGCAGCAATCTGATGTTGTGGTTTATTGGTCCTTGTAGAAATATTTCTTGATTTAGGATGGCTGCGCTCCCCTCTGGAGAGATTTTTACCTGTTTACTACCTCAACAAGTTCATTTTCACCCTGTTTCAATGCTGCTAATTTCTCTATTACTCTAGTACATGCATTTCTGGGATCAAAATTCTTGGCAGTGTTGGAATGTAGCCACGACTTCTTGAAGGAATCAGGTTTCCTATATCCCCCCTTAATTTCCTAAATTTTAGAGTCCTCTTTTAGTTGTGTGTGTGTGTGGGATACTTGATAGTTTCTGTTGGGTTTAGCTTTGTTGTGAGATAAAATATTCTCTCATATAAACCTTAAGTTAATTTTCCCCAGGATACCCATCCAGTGAATTCTGGGATACTCTTCACATCTCTGTCCCTTGTTTAGTGGGGAAACTGGAATCCAGCATTCATTGTCCTCAGTATAAGTATGGCTTTACAGATGAAAGACAATAAGCAAATTTAGCCTCATCCTACCATCTTGCTCACTCTCTTGATTTTCCTTACCCTACTCTTCCTTTCTTTTGTTGCATATTTTCTTACTCTAAGTTTCTTATGTTGTTGTGAATCTTTGAACATATTTTGTCATTTTCCTAGTACTGTTTGTCTGAGATAGATTTTCTAACATTTATGCTAAAAACTGATTTAAATATGTCTTGGATTTTAACCCAATGTTGTTATTAGAGCATGTAATAGATTTATGTTTGAGGGCTGTAAGATGATACTTTTCAGTGATTGTTATCACTGCCTGTGATGTCATTTATGCCTATTGATTATCAGCAAGCACTCACATACACTGCCCAGACATTTCCTTATGTATTTGCTGACTGCTTTGCATTGGCCTCTCCAGCATAGCACAGCCACCTGAAATTTTTGAACCAGAACTTTTCAGTGTTAACTGAGCTGCACCAGGCAGGCAGGGAGAGCAAGATAGAGCCACTGACACAGATTGTCACATCCCTGCTGCTCTGGGTATCTGGTGAGACATTAAAAAGAATTATAAACTTTTTAGAGTCTCTTTTTTGTATGTAAAAATTTACAATATATTCTAGGACATAATATTTTTTAACACAATTCTTTGACAGTATGTCATTACAAAGATATTAAACGACAAATTTTTACTCACAATATTCTGTTTTTGTGTATCATGGATCTTCATTGTATATTTCTGATTGCAGGTGTCTGTGCAGATATTGTGATGACATAGTCTCCATCTTCTCTGGCTGTGTCAGAAGGAGAGAAGGTCACCATGAGTTGCATGTCCAGTCAGTGTCTTTATTCAAGTGCCAACCGGGCAAACTACTTGGCCTGGTATCAGCAGAAACCAGGGAAGTCTCCTAAACTGCTGATCTTCTATGCCTACACTTGGGCCTCTTGGGTCCCTGCTCACTTCATAGGCAGTGGATCTGGGGCAGATTTCACTCTGACCGTCAGCAGTGTCCAGGCTGATGATATGGCAGATTACTACTGTGCAAAGCATTATAGCAATCCTATCACAGTGCTTCAGCCTCCAACAAAAACTTTCTTCATCATGCACAGTCCTGGATCTGCACACTTTCCCCTTCTGCCTGAGAGGTCGTGTGTCTGAATCACTGATCAAAAGTTTGCAATGTCCAGCAAAATATAATGGGTTCAGTGTCTCTTCTGTCTTTTGGTATATAAACCCATTCTATAAAAATGTAAGAAAGAACTCAGTATTATCTTTCTATTACTTCTGTAACACAATACCACAAACTCTATTGTTTTACTGTGAGGGACATGACTATATTTTTATAGTTCTGGAATTCTGGTATTTATAGTAAGATTCCTTGGCGTGACAAGGTGATGATGGCAGACTTTATTGCACATTGGAAGTCCTCTTATAGATTTTTTCCTAATTTATTTGTATTCTGGCGTATTTCCTTCCATACTGGCACCCACTTCTTCTATTTTTTCTTTTGCTTTCATAGATTCTTTTAGTTTTTATTACGTTTTAGTTAACTAGAATCATTTTTTGTCCATGTCAGTATGCGATTTTGTGCTTTTATGTATGTGTGTGCATTTTTCTATGTACATATGTGATATGGCATAGTTGCAGAAGTCAGAGGACAGCTTGCATTTGTTTGTCTCTTTGTTCTTTGTGTTCTGAGTATCAAGCTAGGCATTGTCATAAGTCTTGGTGTCAGTTACTATGCCAAATGGTCCATCTTGCTGCCCCTTCAAATCATTTGTTTACATAAATTCATTCTACTCAAATTTCTTAAAAGTAATGTTTTTTCCAGTTATTGTACTGAATATTAATTAATAAAGCTTAATAGTTTTAGAAAGAAATATTCTGTGATCCCGTGTAAAATGTATGCTGTCTAATCATGTTGATATTCTAATTAAGAAACTTACTGAGAACCAATTTGGAGATATGACAGGGAACAAGTATGTTACAGGCTACATAAAATTGCTGAAGATCGGGGCTGGAGAGATGGCTCAGCGGTTAAGAGCACCGTCTGCTCTTCCGGAGGACCCGGGTTCGATTCCCAGCACCCACATGGCAGCTAACAACTGTCTGTAGTTCCAGTTCCAGGCAAACACCAAGGCAAATAAATAAATAAATAAAGTTTTAAAAAAAAAAA